>JAMPIV010018896.1:0-114790 GCA_024509875.1 Oreohelix idahoensis | reverse complement strand
ATATCTCCTTACAATCTTTTCCAGACCTGTCGAGTTAGGAGAATTTACCCTCTTCGTCACCCTTCGGAAGTGGGAAAACCCAGCAGGGATTCCTTGAGCCAAATCTTCCACATCAGATCTGTTACTTCCTCTAAATAATTCTCTTATCCTTTAAACGCTACGTGACAGTGTCCGTGTGTTCGTATAAATGTAATGGACACTTTATTAGCTCTGCTGATATCTTGTGTACTCGGTGTGGATTTGAATCATTGTCTACCAAAACTAGCTTACTCTAGTTTGATATCATGTGTTATTATTACTGTTATTATTATTGTTGTTTTTTATTATTTTCACATATACTGCAGCTATCATCATATCTACGTTTTATTTCATCATAATGAAGACTTGTGTAAAAATATTGAATTGAGGTCACACGAAACGCCATAGATTTTCACACACGACAGTAAAAACAGAGGAAATTGTCTCACACCGTTCATGTATACCCGCCCCGGTACTGTCTATAAGAGACTTCTTTCTCCCCGATATGGGCAAAAGAGCCGCTGTGCCGTTGTGTCGAAATAGTGCGTCGACACCGTTTAAACCACTGTTTCGAAAGTCTCGACACAGCTAAGTGTGTCTATTTGCCCACCTCTATTTAATACATGACTATCAAACAGACACTGTGTGTTCAATATTTCAGTAGCACAACAAAAGACTAAATCACACAACAATATAAATGAAGTTACACCTTTAATGTAATTCTCTAATATGAATTTCACTTAGATTAACATGTACACATTTTACACAATGTAGCTCAAAAAGGCATCATTCCACTTGTAAACTTGTCTTGATACATACTGAACCTGACAATAAATGAAGCAAAAAGTTAATAAATACTGGACGAATACTGTACTCATCCTGCCAATAAATGAAGCAAAAAGTTAATAAATATTGGAAGAATAATGTACTCAGCTTGTCAATAAATGGAGCAAAAAGTTAATGAATATTGGATGAATACTGGTAAAAAAAAAGCCACACATTTTACACGCCACACATTTTACACACACATATAATAACATTTACAGAAATTTGGACACTTATGGCACCATCAGTATTAGTAATACTGGCAAAATTTTTAAAAAGTAGAAACCTACCCACCACAAAAATATTTATAGAATGTGTCATTCCTATATACACACATTGGCATTCTTGCCGGTGCTACAGAGTTCGTGCACTGAGCTGAGATCCTCCCTGTGTGATCTAAAGGAGGAGATCGGAGCACTGATGAAGTTGTCCATGTACAATAAAGATAGTCTTTAAAATCAAACCAATTAGTCTACATTATAACAAATATTACAATACGTTAAAAAAGAGGTGAACAAGACACATCCACCTACTTGTAGAGGACACTCTCAACCAATGAAGTTAATAACAACCAGGTGCAGAATGACATGAGCAAAGATAAAATCTGCAAATGATCTCTCAGGACTTATGCCAGCAAACTCTGCCTTGTTCTGTGGGTTGCTTTGCAGCCTCAGACAAACTGAAACAGATTCACCAACAAGAATGCTTTATTAACAGATCTGAAAGAATGGGGATTTTATGGTCTTCTTTTACTTTTCCTTCTCGTTACTTAAGGAGAATGGAGCCACGACTTCTTCTGGTCCCAATGCAGGAAACCTGCGTCTAAGCATGTATATGCTCAATTAGCAGTAGCTTCTGTCACAATATGTTTCAGATGATGAGGCTGCCAGTCCCATGCACAACCTCATATTAGAAGGTAGGTTAAAGTAACAGATGGGTGAACTCATAAATAACGAAGGAAACCTAAGTCCATGGGTGAACTCATAAATAACGAAGGAAACCTAAGTCCTGTGAACAATAAATAAAGGTAATTAACAGGCACTGGCTGGACATCAAGGATGACACAAGTCCTACGTTCAATTCCCAGTAAGCCTATCACTTTTATTTTATTTTCTGTTGTCTAGTGTCATCCTTTATGTCCAACAAGTGCCTGCTAATTATCTTTACTTATTTATTATTTAAGAGTTCACTCATCCGTTACATTAACTTACCCGCCAATTCTGTATTCGTCTTCCACTATACTTTACTGGACACAAGTACTTCAGCCTTTATTTGGTCTATACTTGCTGATATTAAAGTTATATTAGTGATAGCATCTTTAAATTGTCTGGGTCGTAGACAGGTCCTATATACCATAGTTGTGTGGGTGTCATCAGGAGAATGACATCAGCCAATGATGCACTTTTTTTTGGGGGTGCAAAATTGGCTGAGCGTCCTTTCACTGCAAGGCGATGGCACCGTTAGTTTGTCCTAAGTTCTTTTCCCAGTAAGGATATCACTTATATTTTCTTTTCTGTTATTTTGGTGTCATCCTTTATGTTCATTGTTGTGCCTGTTAATTACCTTTATTTACTTATTTCTTTGCTCTCTTTGGCAATCTTCTGCACCCTAGGGTAGAAGCGGAACGACTAAGTAAGAAAGTAACTTTTTACTCATTCTGAATACTTCAATATGTATCCTATAATGGACTATATTTGCAGTTCGACAGTATAAATAATGGGGAAAGTCCATCTTTAACAACAGAAGTAACTGAAAACATTTACGGATCAAAATCTGGAGAAACTTGATCGCCTTTGTCTTGGGGTACAATAAATAATGACGAGGATGTATTGTTATGGTCTATACTTTTTTTTTATGAAGAAAAATCTCCCATTCAACCTCTGATGGGTTGTGAGATATATAGGCCTATTGTCTCTAATTCCATATCACAATTTCCCTTGCTGATACCTGATCATGGTATCATTTTGCTTTTCCAGTTAGTGTAAATAGAGTAAATTAAGTGTCAAGCTGAGTGGATGTATGTGTGTGTTTTCCTGTCCCAAAATGGTAGTCTCTCATACCTGTCATGCTATTAATAAAGGGGAAGGGGCCGCCTTGGGGTGTTTGGGAATGACACCCAATTTATTATTTATGTCATTATCATTACATATTACAAGAACCTCAACAGACCTTCACTTTCCGTCCATACTCTTACTAATCCTTCCATATTCATGTTTGTTCTTGTTAGGCTATACTATTTCAGTAGGCTATATTGTTTAGTTCTATCTGTCTACTCTCAACCCCAGTTCTACAGTTACAGGTGAATAATCTAACACTGGTATTCTGTAGTTTATACTTCTTACAAGTTGAAATGAAGAACTGTGGTCCGTCTATTCTATATGGCCTTAAAAAACAAATTCTGAGATGCAGCCTAAGTGTTTGGAATCATAAACCTAACCCTAACTGCCGACTTATTTGGCTGACATCGAAGACGACGCACTATGCTTCATTTCAAGCCTTCTTACATTTTTAGTAGGAACTGCTCTATATTATTACGGTCTATAATGTACCTGCTAAGATGAATGATCCCACCGTTGAAATAAAACCTGAAAGGAAGGAGTTGAATGGGTAGGTTCCAACCAGACAACAGTAAATGAACTGAATGACACCGGTCAATAGTACATAAACCAAATATGCATCGATTATCTTCAGCCTCTTCGGCGTTGACTGCATATACTCGTCATAAAACTTAACAATCACATTTGTAAGTTTTTCTGGCATGATGAAATCCTTTTGATTTTTCTGCAAGTGTTAAATATCGTATTTTCACAGATAAACGTGGCACTATGCTACTGATTCACAGACACGGAAATCACAATGTTATGCCAGTTAATATAACAGGTGTCATGGCAAATTTAATACTTTAACCAAAAAAAAAAACAGTATTAGCGCCAACCAATTTGGTCAAGTCAACGGTAACAGATAGAAGGAAATATACTATTTATTATTTCCACTGTTTTGTTCTTTTTTTTCTATACCATGACATAACAGATGAATGGAAAGCAGAGTGGGATAACAATCTGAAAGGAAGACATGCATTTAAAATGTTCAAGGTTCCAAAAAGAAAACGTCAGATATTTAGGGAATTCAAAATTCCCAATAATAAGAAACTTCTTAGAATGCAGCTGGGAAAAGGCTATTTCAGAATAGAAGAACCTTACTGTGTATGATGTCTTTAAGACAATAATATAGAGCATTTCTTGTTAAAATGTAAGAGATTTGAACAAATAAGAATACCAATATTAAATTGTTTGCAGGCATCAAATTTACCAATAAATATAGACGAGGTGTTAAGAATAGACAGACATAGGAAATTGCATAATATAGTCAAAAAATATTTAACACGAACAAAAGTTAATATATAGTAATTGGGAATGAGAAGGTCTTGTGCTGTTCTTACAATACATTTGACTTTTAAAAGGTGAAAGTCAATTAAATATCTGTTAAAGTCGGTTATTTAACTGGAACCACCAGGCCGTTATTGTTGGTGTCGTTTTCATAGTGATGAATTGAAACGCGAATGGTTACAACGGAATAAATGTCAACAATGTTTTTTTCAAACGAAAACCAACAAGTATCTTGAATTGGGTGAACTGGTCAAGTATTGGCAGCACACAAGTCGTTGGTAACTTTACATAGATTTTATTCACCAGGACACGAAGTGGACAAGACGGACATCGTCACAGGCGCAAAGATCACACGACAACATATTAATTATTGCTGCTAAAGTTCCTGAAGATTCTCTTCTAGTAAAGACCTCTGTCCATAGACTAAGGATTACAAAACTGTTACCGTATAATATCCTTCTCAGTCACGACCGTTGACCTTCTTTCAAGGACGTCTATCATGGTAACGTATTCATACTCTGGGATGAAATCTTCCATATTACATTTGTTAAAATTCCCAGACGTTCATCCTACATAGCGTTGTACATCATATAATTTCACACAAAGTCATATACGATAATCCTATCAGTTAAAGGCTTTCAGTTGGCTAACCTCTCTTTACATCCATGCCACGACTTTGGCATTGAAGCATGTACGGCATTTAAAACATGTGCATAAGGTAAACAATATAACTTCTTCTACTCGTAGGAATTCTCCGTCTACGATCCAAATCTTAAAGGCAAGCGACTCTGTAGATCCATTCTAGGAATGATAAAATTCCCGCTAGATTAGTAGTAGAGCGGCCTTTTTATGCAGCATTAAAATAAGAAGTGGGCGATAACTTACGTGACATTACTGCGATTGGCTTCGACCTGAAGACCAATACAAATCACAATAATAAATGGCTTCCTTCAACATGCCATTGGATACACAATATAAAATTACAATCATGGACACAAGCCAGTTCCATGTTTCCACTTCAAAACATGACGTCACAAACTACTCAACTAGGTTACACGTGCGTTCCAAAGCAACACTCACTGCTTTGTGCACGTCAGTGCGTGAATCAATCGAACGCACAAACAATATAACTACATAAAACTGGTGCGTACATTTGGCAGGACCGAAGACTACCCCCTTAGGTAATAAATGTACGTAACAGCTCCCTTATTACCTCCCCTTAAAAAAATTAATTCTATTAATTTTTTTCGAACTAATTACTCGAGAGAGGTGAGTCAAAACTACAACAATATATACAATGCATAAAGTTATATCATATTAAGAAAAGAATATTGACTTGAAATTAATATAACTAAATGACAGTATGCATTAAAGCACACATCCACCATCGACCTACTTTGGAACGATGTGGTAATATTCGAAGTAAAAAGAAGTTGAAAATGAAAATGAAAATGAAAAATCAACAAAAAAGATGATAATAAAATTCAACTAAGTTTTCAACAAAATTTGAAACATATGATTTCAAAAATGAAAATGAACAGCAACACTGATGATAATCAATGATAAAAGAATCAGTGAAACAGAAAATTTTGAAATACAATGTGCAAAAATGAAGCAATGCAAAATTAAACACTTTAAGAAGCAACGCACCTACTGTTATCTAGCACTAGTAAGTTTGACTAGTTATCTAAAAGTGAAATATCATGTAGTGGGATACGTGACTACACGTATTGCGAGACACTAATAACGTTAGTAGATGTGTGATTTATAAACAATCAAATTGATTAAATTGAATTAATCTAATTCTAGTACTTAATTACACATAAATAAATAACTAGTAATTTATTCTAAGTAATTCTAATTTCAGTCATTGTGAATATTCGTTCAGAACTATTTAGAGTCAACAAGAATATGTTCCTAATGTTCCATGCACGAAATAAGTTTACGAACACGATATGTAGTGTAATATGTTCCATAACACTAACGAATGTCTATTTGTTGCTTTTTACCAATGTTTCCATACTAAAAAAAAATGTTACTTTAATATCACTGTTCCCGTTCTAATAAAACGTTACTTCACAAGAAATAATGTTATAATCCATATGTAAGTATGTTCTGAAAGTTATATTTATACGAATACTGCAAAACTATACATAGTCTTCACAGATGTACAATTAATGACACTGTACAAAGTTATTCATGTTTCGGTGAGGACGTTTCTCCATCTAAAAGTAGTTTAGTTTCACCAAGTTCACTAGGGCATCTTGAAAGACAGTCTGCAAATACATTCTGCACTCCAGGAATAGCTCGTATCTCAAAATGGAACGGTTGAAGAGCTATAGCGTAACGCGCTGACTTTGATGACTTAACGTTCCCTGTATTCAATGCGGTAAGAGCTTTCTGGTCAGACTCCACCACAAAGTGTGATCCGAGGAGATAACGATCCAGTTTTGTGATTGCCCAGACAAGAGCAAGGAGCTCTTTGTCTAGAACGGAGTAATTTATCTCGCTCGTTGTAAGCTTTCTGGATACGTACATAACAGGAAATAAGGTGCCTCCGTATTCCTGCATCAAAACTGCCGCAATAGCGTAGGAAGAAGCATCACTGCGAAGAACAAAGGTGAGATCTTTGTTAGGCAACCTTAAAAAAGGCTTATTTGAAAAAATTTGTTTTATATAGTCTAACGCCGTTTGGTGATCCTGCGACCACTTTATTACATTAGGTGTGCCCTTCTTCAGTAAAGACGAAAGAGGTGCAGTTATAGTAGACAAATGAGGGATGAATTTAGAATAGAACTGTATTAGTCCTAAGAGTGACCTCACTTGTTTTTTTGTCTTAGGTGCTGAGATGTTTAAAATTTTAGAGACGTTACTGTCTTCTGTATACATTAAACCGCGACCTATACGGTGACCAAGAAATGAGATGTCATGAAAACCGACAAAAGCCTTTGAAGGTTTCGCTGTTAAGTTATAATCCTGTAAGGTAGAAAGTAAAGATTTTAAACCCTGAATATGTTCATCCCAAGAGTCACTAAAAAGACAGATGTCATCTATATAAGTAATGACATCGGGACGATGAGACAATATGCGGCGCATCATGCGTACAAAGGTAGCTGGCGCATTCATTAACCCGAAAGGCATAAAATTCCATTGAAAAAGACCCCGTGGTGTCGAGAAAGCGGTGAATGGCTTTGCTTTCGTAGTGAGTGGCACTTGCCAATAACCCTTTGAAAGGTCAAATTTCGAAAAGAATGTGGCATGAGATTGTTTCTCCAATAAGTCGTCTAAAAGAGGTAATGGTTCCGCATCGAATTTTGTAACTTTGTTTAACTTCCTGTAATCTACGCAAAGACGTATATTGTTGTCTTTCTTCCTAATGATTACCATAGAAGAAGAATATGGTGATGAAGATGGTTCAATTATATTTAATTGGAGCATATCATCCAATTCCTTATCAACCTTATCACGAAAGTGTAAAGGAATAGGATATGGGCGAACTCGAATCGGTGTATCGTCAGTCAGAATAATGTCATGTTGGATGACTGACGTATGACCTGGGATGTCAGTGAGGACATCCTCATACGTGTGTAGAATATTAGAGACTTGCTGACGTTGATCATCAGTAAGAGTAGATGAGATAGTAACATCATTCCATTTCTCAGTGGAATGGAGTGGTACAACTGGTATTGGTAGTTGTACATCATCGAAAGAAGATTCCTCTTCTTGGATGACTGACAAACTAGAATAGTGTTGAATAGGTGGTGTAGGATCGTCAGTTGCTTGGAACACTGATTGTAGATAATCAGGACGTGAGTAATACTCCTTCAACATGTTAATGTGGAAGGTTTTATGTTTGCCATTAACATCAACGATGTAGTCGACATCGGATATTCTTGAGATGATCCTGAAAGGACCTCTCCAGGTAATTAAAAGACGATTGTTATGCGCAGGGAGTAATACAAAAGCTTCATCACCAGGTATGAGCTGGCGAAGACGTCTATATTTGTTTGCAGATAGACGAGCTTTTTCTTTGGCATGTTCGGATGATGCAGTAGCTAGTCTACAAGCATCTATGATTTTCTTTCTAAGAGAGATCACATACTCATAAGAGGATTGAGTTTCCTCTTCAATATTCTCATCCACCAATAAGTCGTGGATTAACGACATCGGACCGCGTGGTTGCATGCCAAAAACAAGCTGGAACGGAGAAAACCCCGTTGCTTGATTTTGTACCTCGCGATACGCAAAGAGACAAGCGGGTAGGACCCGATCCCAGTCTTGGGGATGGTCTTGAGTCATCTTACCCAACAACTGCTTGAGTGTCCTATTGAGACGCTCAATTAACCCATTTGACATCGGATGATAAATAGAACTAAGAGATCTGTCTATACCTAATGTCTTCATAACTTGAGACATGGATTCAGAAATGAACTGAACCCCATGATCCGACAAGATTTTCCGTGGAAAACCAATGCGTGAGAAGATTAACATCAATGCCTCTGCTACACTGGCAGATGAAGTGTTCTTGAGAGGGATGGCCTCAGGCCAACGAGTGCACATATCAATGCACGTAAGAATATGCGTATGCCCTCTAGCAGATGGAAGCATTGGACCAATAATGTCAATGGCCATTTTATCAAATGGTCTAATCGGGATGTCCGCAGCTTGAATAGGAGCCGCATGAAATGGACCCCGTACCTTAACTTCTTGACATATCAAACAGGACCGACAATAGAGAGTAACATCTCTATGGACGCCTGGCCAGTAGAATGCCGAAAGCACTCTGGATTTGGTACGCGAAAAACCCATATGGCCCGCACATTGCGAGTCATGAGCATGTCGTAATATACGAGATCTCATACAGGATGGGACAAGAATCTGAGAACATAAGGATAAATCCTTTTCCCGTATTACTCTAACCAAAATCCCATTTTTAAGTATAAAGTCATGTCTAGATTTTGCAAGTTTGTTGCTTGTATTCTTTTTGTTAACATACTGAAAGAATTTTTTTAATGAATTATCATTCTTTTGCAATGTTGCAAACAACTCCCGTGAAATAGGAGCATCATCATCACAAGTGGTATGAACTGTAGGTTCAATAGGTGTATCATGCGACATATTAGTAGCTTGCGCTCTAGTCACTACTGCATTTGCAGTTTGAATATGTCGCTCTTCCCATTCAGCTATTTGCTGAGGTGTACACTCTTTAATACCATGTATGCGACCAAGTATTACATCACAAATTGGGTTAGGCAGAAGACATGCTTGGATCTTTCCTGAAAAGAAAGGTGTATTAAGATCAATAATAGCAGTGGGAAATGTTTCAATAGTGCCACCAAATGTTACACATTTGACAACCCGGCCCGTGGCACAACTTGGGTTGATCAGCGAAGTCCGGACACCGATTGTTGTACAACCTGAGTCAAATAGGAGAGAGCATGAAATATTATTGACAAATCCCTTGTGAAACTTAAGAGAGCCCTGTCCCTGGTGTACTGACGCAGCAGTGGCTGTACAGACTGCAGGCAGGCTAGGCAAGGTATGTCCGCAACGCAGCGTCGTGATCGCCTTAGGCTGGAAAAGAGTCGAGCATTCTGGACAGTCTTTCACCTGGGAACAATCTAGAGAACAAGACATAGCATTGTGAGTTTCAGCTACTTTACCCTGTTCAATGTTAGCCTGTGTATCATTAAAAGCAACATTAGAATGTCTACCTGTATTATTCGACGATCTATCTCGTCGGCGCGATCGATTGTGATTTTTGTCATTAAAATTGCCATAATTGTCGTTTCTGCTAGAGTTAAAATTTGGATTAGTCCGATAATTTGTAGAATGATCGTTATGATGTTGGTTAAATGGTTTATTTCCAAAAAATTGTCTGTTTTGCGGACCCTGAGACCTTGATCTCCAGTTTTGTTTATTATAATGTCCTTGATTATTTTTAAAATAATTGTTACCAAAATCTCGCGATCTGTGAGTTTGGTTCCAAGAAACATTAAATGGAGCAGATTGTTGAAATTGCTTCCCTTTGTAAAAGTTATCATTGTTGAAATTATGATTATTTCCCTTATTGACATACCTATCAGCACTAAAAGAACGATTGCGTGAAAAATTGTTTTGTTGTGCTGCAAAAGCAACAGGCAATTCACTCTTAATCTGCGCGTTACTTAGATCCATGTTTGGGTGAGCAGTGCAAAAATTTTTTGCATGTTCTTCTAAATTTTTCATAGATAAAGGTTTCCGTTCGTGTAAAAATGCGAGAAATGTAGGGTTTACCGACGAAAGTACCTTATCGCGCATCAGTAAATCAAAGAGACCTTCATACGACTTTTCAATTTTGGATAATTCGATCCATCTTTCTAATGTTAGTCGTATCTGTGACAGAAAATCACTAAAATTTCTGCCAGATTGAGGTAGTAATGTGTGAAATCTCAAACGATATTCGTTTTCTGTCATTTGGAATTTTTGCAGAAGTGCTGCTCTAAGAGCATTGTAGTCATTTTTCTCACCAATGCTGGTGGTATGATAAACTGCTAATGCATCCCCTGTAAGTAATCTGGATAAATATGTACAGTATAGAGCTTTATCCACGTTATAAGACCCACAAGTGGCCTCAAACCTATCTAGGAAGAATATTACGTCATCAGACGGGGGATTAAATTTTGGTAATTTAAGGTGAATCTCCTTAAAATGATCCTGTCTGGATGAAGTGTGGCTTTCAAAAGTTCTCTGAGAATTAGATTCCTGAGTTAACCTAAGTCTCTCATATTCTGACTCTGCTAATTTCAGTTCATGCTGTCGTTTTTTCTCATTCTCTTCCCTCTCAAGCTGAAGTCGTAATGTATTTTGTTCAGCTATTAATCTTCTTTCTTCCATTTCCTTCTGTTTATTTTGCATTTCCTTTTCTTTAACTTCCATTTCTTTTTGTTTCTGTTCTGCCTCTCGCTGAAATCGTTTCTCTTCCAATTCAGCGGCTAATCTCATTTTTTTCTCATCTTCCTCAGCCTCAATCCGTTTTTGATCTGCCTCAAATTTCAAATTTTCCAAACGTAAAGTTTCTAACCTTCTATGATCAGCTTCTATTTCTTGAGCTTTCTTATATTCTGACAGTGCAAATGCTTTAGCTTCATCAGGAGCCATCTGAAGAGCTTTTGCTTGCTTAATGAAATAGTCTAAGGTAGCCATTTCAATATTATTATGTAATAATACTACTTAAAAGTGTTACTACAACTAGTGTTCTTCGTTCCTGTTCTAGAACGGTAAAATCAATTTATATAATAGGCAATAATATTAATAATTAATAATGTAATTTATAACATGTAATGGTGTGAAAGCAGTAATGTGACAGACAATAGCACAATAATGACACGACAAGATATTCAAAACAAACGAAGACGTTCGCAGAAATCCAATTAAAATAAAATGAGAAACTAAAATGGAATGTCGTAAAGAATTACGATGATAACTGCGATTAAATAATGCACAAGACAATTGACAACACAGTGTAAAAAACATAGGTTTTGTAAAAAACTAAACGACAGGAAAGGTGAGATGGACGCGAAATACAAACAAAATTCATCATAAAACCAAGGTACAAGTAAAAATAGCTACCAAAAACAACAAGTAAACGTGACACTACAGCTAAAACAGACAGGTGTCACAGACCACCAGACACAGTGGACCTAGAATCCTTCTACGCTCACGCGTAGGAACATTCCACTGCGGGAAGTCTGCAAAATAATGTCCTACAGAACGTCTGACGAAGAGCCCGAATTGGCTTCGAGATGGATCTCGTTCGTCAGATCTACCTCCCAACCTCCCGCGAAGAATACACAAAACATAACACATAACATAGAAAATATATATATATGGACATTTAAGGCACAGCTAATTGTAATAAAGTGTATAACGGATACAAGTTATACTTAGCTCGCGTGCAGGTAAAAATCAAAGTGCCTCGTCCCCGTGTATGTACGTTAGAGGATGCAATACTTCGCTCTGCGTATATCAAACTAGCTCGCACGTAATAATGATGAAGAGATGATCTCCAAGTAATCAGTCACTGTGAAACTTGACGTGGAGGTTGATTGAAGACCTTGAGCATTTGAGTTGATTTTGATTCATATTCCGCTAGGATCCAAATTGAGATGATGTCGCCTTGAAAGTAAAAATTCTTCTTTTCAAACGATCAATTGGATGGGTACGTTCCTGAAATTACTTCCAGACCGCACTGGCCTACCAGTTATTGTTGGTGTCGTTTTCATAGTGATGAATTGAAACGCGAATGGTTACAACGGAATAAATGTCAACAATGTTTTTTTCAAACGAAAACCAACAAGTATCTTGAATTGGGTGAACTGGTCAAGTATTGGCAGCACACAAGTCGTTGGTAACTTTACATAGATTTTATTCACCAGGACACGAAGTGGACAAGACGGACATCGTCACAGGCGCAAAGATCACACGACAACATATTAATTATTGCTGCTAAAGTTCCTGAAGATTCTCTTCTAGTAAAGACCTCTGTCCATAGACTAAGGATTACAAAACTGTTACCGTATAATATCCTTCTCAGTCACGACCGTTGACCTTCTTTCAAGGACGTCTATCATGGTAACGTATTCATACTCTGGGATGAAATCTTCCATATTACATTTGTTAAAATTCCCAGACGTTCATCCTACATAGCGTTGTACATCATATAATTTCACACAAAGTCATATACGATAATCCTATCAGTTAAAGGCTTTCAGTTGGCTAACCTCTCTTTACATCCATGCCACGACTTTGGCATTGAAGCATGTACGGCATTTAAAACATGTGCATAAGGTAAACAATATAACTTCTTCTACTCGTAGGAATTCTCCGTCTACGATCCAAATCTTAAAGGCAAGCGACTCTGAAGATCCATTCTAGGAATGATAAAATTCCCGCTAGATTAGTAGTAGAGCGGCCTTTTTATGCAGCATTAAAATAAGAAGTGGGCGATAACTTACGTGACATTACTGCGATTGGCTTCGACCTGAAGACCAATACAAATCACAATAATAAATGGCTTCCTTCAACATGCCATTGGATACACAATATAAAATTACAATCATGGACACAAGCCAGTTCCATGTTTCCACTTCAAAACATGACGTCACAAACTACTCAACTAGGTTACACGTGCGTTCCAAAGCAACACTCACTGCTTTGTGCACGTCAGTGCGTGAATCAATCGAACGCTCAAACAATATAACTACATAAAACTGGTGCGTACATTTGGCAGGACCGAAGACTACCCCCTTAGGTAATAAATGTACGTAACACTCCCCCTTAATATAATTCTTGCTTGGAGTTTCTGCTTGATTTTGTTCGGTTTTATCTAATTTTTGTGTTTTGTGTTTTTTTAACATAGGCTACAAGCATAATTAGTAATTGTGATTTGCCCTATTTACAATTATTTGACAAGTGTGATGCCACTTTCCCATATCGGCAGTTGTTCATATTATTTGGAATTGAAAACAAAATATATCCTAATTATAACCAATCAGAGGTTGAACGGAATATTTTTCATCACTAAAATATTTAAAAAAAACTATACCATGATGTAAAGCTGTCAAGCGTCGCCTCTTTCTGTCGTCCTCTATTTTTTTAAGCTAATTTTTCTTGTTGTCACAGTGTATTCTAATTTTTCTTTTCTCAAAGTGCACCCACAAATGTAACTACTTCATTATGAACTCACAGCGGAATAAACAGATAATAATACTTTCGCCATTTTGTTATTTTAATTTGAAAAAAACCATTGGAGCCACCATGGCAACCGGCCCACCGGAATCCTGCACCAAGCAGTCACGTGATCTGGCAGCGTTGGTTTCTGTGCCAAATGTGTTTTCAATGATGCAGTTGCCAGTCCATGCATGGTGCCATTATTATATGCTTGTACGACATGCCTGAGGGTGCAGTAATCCTATTCCTTGTTATCTCTTCAGAGACCCTCCTGGAACTGCACAGGCAAATAACAATATCAGCACTAAATATTAACAACTGAAACAAAACAAACAAGCAATCAAAACAAATACTTAGTGAATTGAGGCAAAGGCATTATGGGAATCCTATATATATATAAAATCCCAGCTTTTTCTATCAGTGCGTAACGCTAAGGGATGCAACTTTGGTTGAAAGTTAGACATTAATTGTAGGCCTATTGTTTCCCTTAGATGTACTCTTCCCGAAAATAGTAACACTTACCAAAGAAGAACGCGCAAATGACGGTGTGCACAAAAATATATTTATAAAATGTGTGATTCCGTATTCACACATTGGGATCCTCGCTGCTGCTACGTAGCTCGTGTACTGTGGTGATGCACAGTGTTTTGTTTTTTATACTTCTGTTCCCGTTTGGTATTGGTGCTTTTGACTTTAATTTCCGTCATATGACGGGCTTTTACACTAGTGTCTATATAATTATGAATAATTCTGCAAAATATAATAAAATTGATAAACAACAGGAAATTAGCAATAGACAAACAAAACGTGCACTGCATGTGCCACAAAAAAAAAACCTCAATTTTTTAAAATTCATTGTTTATTATTAAGGCAGCAAAATAGATAGACTAAATACATGCGTGTGTGTCTGTTTTTTTATTTTATTTTTTTAATATGATAAATTTATATTCCAGACAGTATTTACGAAACTAGAAACACAGGGGATTTCGGGATCAGCCTTCGTCTCAAACAGATAACAAAGATAAGAAATATAGAAACACTGAAAGAATATATCTAGGAGAGGAACCTGTCCTCCTACCAGGAGCTTCAACCTGGCGGCAGATGGTTCAAACGCCGTTAGATATACAGGTTATCTGCGAAAATCTGAATAATCAATCGTGGAATTGATAAGGGTGGATTTAGGATGACGTCAAATTACCACCCCTATCGACACCAGGTATTACAGTGCAAGATGTGGGTGTCTTATCTGGTTTAGAATGTTGCTGTGTGTGTTGCAGTAGAACAGGGTACACCACAGGCAACATGACGTGTAGAGTCATAGAAATGGTAACTTCGCTTTAGTTTTATACCATTTATTGCACGCCACAAAACAGTCATGATATTTATGACATCAACATAATTCAACGAGTTCAGCATTCAAATCATATTAGCCGATAGTCATCTAGGATTCAATACTCAATCGTTGTATTGTAAACAGATAGCTTAAAGTTCTGGTTCGTGAAGCTGTATAAATAATATATATATAACTTCTGCAACAGTGTCCGCTGCAGCTCAACAATGTTCATAGACAATAATAAATATTCCCTTCCTGATGCTAGCAGATCAGATGTATACAATAAGTCCGTTTACTGTCTGCACGTGAATAGCATACATGGATTACAGGTCAGCTCGACCTTTATAATCTTCCTAAGTCTAACCATCTGACTTGGACGTGATCTCTGATATAACGAATCCTGGAACACAGACAATAGTCTTGCTGGTCTAGAGCGACCCATATGTATATATATATATATATAACTAGTTCAGGTATAAAGATACCGGTGACTTAATCCTAGTCAAAGTACCTCTCCATTTTGAATCACACAGGCGAGCAAAAAGGCGTCAAAATGACGAACCTCTAGATGATAGCATAAAGTTCGATACAAGAGGAATTACCTTATTTCGGAAAATCAACCATGAACATATGCCTCCAGGCAGGCTTGAATAATACTGGGAAATAGTCTAGTTAGCTAACTAACTCACAAAGACAATGTATTTCCCTCAGAGAATCACAAGACGCAGGTCGCGTCCGCTCGCTACTCAGACCATTTCTTAACTCCCAGCTGGGCGGAACACACAGAACGAACTCCCAGTTTTTGACATGCGCAGAACTCATCTACGTGAGTATCAATTCACACAAAGCAATTTTAAGAACATTCGAGATAAAAGTCTTACACAGTCGCGCCTTTTATGGTCATGAACAGAAGCGTTGAGACAT
The DNA here is from genome assembly GCA_024509875.1 of Oreohelix idahoensis. Classification (NCBI taxonomy): domain Eukaryota; kingdom Metazoa; phylum Mollusca; class Gastropoda; order Stylommatophora; family Oreohelicidae; genus Oreohelix; species Oreohelix idahoensis. The sequence continues at coordinate 98,593 of JAMPIV010018896.1, read as the reverse complement.
GTTTCAGACATCTACAACAGTTGACTGATATTACCAAATAAGGAGATATGGTCACGCTTCGTTCAAGAAATTATAGACCGAACGTGTCTCTATACAAGAGAAGGCAAACTCCTAAAAAATTGTAGTCTCAATAACTCGAGTCATGTCCCTTTGACTGTAAAAAACATAATACACATTTCAGTCAAAAAAATGATCATACATACAAAAAAATGATCATACAAAGACTTTGGAAAAAGTAATTATTTGTGCGTAACAGGACCAAAACAGGTAGTTGTCGCTGAGGGCGAGATGGGATATTTGTGAGGGGCAGCTATCTGTATAATATCACTGTGACGTTGAAACTCAGCTGAGCGTGAAGTGTTAGATGATATGGTAGAACCCTCGTAGCATCAGTACCCCTGAATATTGTGGTAATTTTATCGTCAATGGGAATTCTTCCACCTGGGCTCAATAGCATGCACTATAGAGAACATGGAACTCCACCTGGGCTCATTAATATGAATCAGAGCAGAGTGGACTCGCCACCACGTTTGCTAATTAATATGGAGACAGTTTATCTTCTGTGCATTCTGGACATTGCTTTGTCTAAAGGGGAGGTTAAACCACGCCTACCGCAATCGCTAGAAAGATTATAAGCCGTTATTTCCCTACCTTGCCTGTCCCCCATGCCTAGTAGGGCGGTGCCAGAATCAAACGAGTTAAGCGGGATACGATCAAAGGCAGTAGTGGTCCCCACAAAACGGACGGAGCAAGTTCTCGTCGTCAGGTAACACGGCAGTGTGAACCAGAGGAGAGCGCTAGAATCGCTTGAAAGACGGAACGAACGGGAAAGACGACGCGGCCAGAGAATTGTATAACCGAACGGGGATTCGGCGACTAGAATCTCTAATTTTCCCTGAGTTCTTAAAAAGTGTGAAATTCTAACATGTCCCATCGATCTGCCATTCCATTTTATATATATAGAGACCCTGTAGAATGCAATTTTATTACTCGTTTGCCAGACATTTACAAAAGCACTAGCTATAGTGAAATCCTGCTAGATTCCCTCTGGATTTTTTCGGCTATATTGCAGTGAATTCTATTCTGTGCTAAACGGTATAATATATATTAGTTTCTATTGATCAGTAGTCTAGTTCATTCATTTTTATTTCACCGGATTTTGTGTTAATTTAAATCTATTAAATTAAACCTATCTCGAAAGTTTTCAGTTGAAAATTTAATGATATATCTATTACATTATTCAAAAAGATAATAGATGCTTAAACGCTTAAATTAACTTTTAAAGTCGCGAAATAATTTATAACTAATTAATTAAGTTAAGTTCTATATATAGATGTGTGTTTTAACCATTAGACTCGCAAAGTGTTTTCTTAATATATATAATTAAATACGCGAGTGTATATAATAGTCTTAACGGTAAATTTATCGCGCTTTAGAATGTTATTTGATTTTTCGGTATGAATTACATGTTTTTATCTTTTATATAGGGTGATCATAACCTTGCATCCCAGCAAAAAACAGTGTATAGAGTCCTACAGACTCGGTTCTTAAACCCTCCAGAATTTGATGAGACTGTTTAAATTTTAATCTTTGTGGCGATCCTCTGTTGGGATTCCGCTATCTAAATTTTTGCAAGAAAGAAAGCAACCCCAGAGAACAATTTAACACAGTGTTAAATCTAGAATGTATAGATGTGTATATCTGGTTTACTGTCTGTTAAAGGCTGGAGATGTTGAGATGTAACGTTCCATTCGCTCCAGATGTATAACTGCCCGTTTGTGTTCATGTGTCGTAAAGATGGCAGAGTGGGCGTGTCACAATGATGCGGTGTAATCTAGGTCACTGCATGAGGTGCCGCGAAGGTACAGAAGATACACTCATAGTGTCAGCATACGTGTAAATACAGACGTGTAGTACTTGTATAAGAATGGGGTTGATCGTGTAAGTGAGTAAATAACAGTGCTGATAACACGAAGGCCGTATAGGCTCTTGGACGACTTCACATTAACTCACACAACCACAAGTAGAAGTCAGTGAAGTAGGGAATGCTGCTGACGTTTACAATATTTATTCATGACGTACGATAATATGAAGATGGACGAAACAGTCAATAGTATAAGATCATGGACATTATATGTGTAGTTACGAAGGTCAACTTCAGGCATCACAGGTCCCAAACAGCCCAGACATGCAACGATGTCTTGACCAATATTTACTGTTCATGCAATAGCTCTAATCCCTGACTGAGCCCCGTCAGGTAAGCCCTAGCAAATATATTGCTTAGTACGGGCGATATCAGTTATTTAACAAAGTCAATGCTATTGTCCTACAACTAGCAAAAGCCTTCATTCTGGCCTTACATGCCAGGTACTTCATTCTGGTGAAGAAGATTGGCCGTAAACACGGACCAATATAATGACGACGAAATCTGGCCGCAGGTCGCGGGCCTCGATAATCAGGTCACTCTCAGTTTACACAAACTTCTGAGAATAAATATACTCCTGCCAAACAATATTCGCCTGCATTGCGGATAAATAAAGTTGATTCTTAGGCTTATGTGTATAACAGGTCAACTTAGACCTAGTCTTTCAAATATGAAGCCATACTGGGGTACAGTATATTAACTCCTCGTGAGCTCCGCTCACTATGTCGCTATCAGCGATAAATGAACCTTTAAGATCTAATCGAGACGAAAAAGATCGAATAATGTTTCAGTTACCTTCTCAAGAATCCTTACACTCTAAGGTAACACAACACAGCCAATACTGGCATAAAGAATCACTCAGGGACGGAAGAATGACAAAACAGTCATTCCCAGAATTTCCAATCCCTATCGAAAACTTGGCAGAGAGAAATCTACGGATCGGTACATCCGTTCTAAGCCTCAGGTACAATCTCTCTCTGAATCAGTCTCTCGGTCTTTGCGCCAAGACCTCGCGCATGTCCAAAGAGCATAGACAAGATCGAGGCTAACACAGACCAGGCGTTTCCGCCCAAACGGGTGGTAAAGATACTCCGTATATGGTCCTATAAATAGATTTAAGACATGTCAACTATAAGACATTGCCTGAGACAGGACAACATAAGACAGGGGAAGATAATCACCAGTCAAACCTGTCACAGAAAGATAATGAACATTTATCTCTCTTTGATCACATTAAACCAAACATAAATTAGGTTGGTGTTTTTCTCACCGTCAAAAATGACAGCAACACACAGCATCAATTAAATTAAGATTAAACTGGAGAAGAACATTGCCAGATCTATTTATATTTTATTTACTGCTCTACTGCGAAAGAGAATAGAAATCTTCTGAACACTGACTGTGCATATTTTCTTCACTGGATTTTAAAACCCTCGAAGTAAACCATTCCCCACTGGTCAGTTGTTGTCATCTCGCTTGAGAAGTATTTTCACCACCAGCGGCGAAAACAAAGAGACCACACCATTATCACCACCTGTATCCGTGACCGGGCCATCCCTTAGAAGCTTTTCCTCTAATAAAAAAACCAACAGAACACTTAGGCTTCTTCTTCCAGCGATTACGAGAATATTTGCTACAAGCCAACCTCGCTAATCTGGGGCTGAACGAAGGAAAGACATTTTTCATTTGGTCTAGTGTTTAACGGCTGTTGTGTATTTTTCTATGGAGTGCCAGATTCTGCGATCGGTAAGTGTGTGTGAGAACAAGAGTGTTGGTCATCACGAGCGTGCATTAATGACATGAGATTCATTTTGCAACCATTTTAATTTGCTTACCTGGTAAATACTTTTACTGTATTTTCTTGTTTGATCTTTAAGTGGGAATTCTTAACTTTGTTATCTCCCCTACCTTATATCTGCTTAGTAAAGGGAAAAACATTTGAGAATAACATGATTTTTTCTACCACCCATACCTAGTATTGTAACACCTCTTTTCAGAGTAATTAAATTTACTGTTGGGTTACATTATCTATTTTTCTTGATAACTACCTGTCTTTAGACTGGGTTGTTTTTCTTTGTCTGTTACAAGCGGGAAGGGCATAGTTGATACCATTCTTCCCCCCCCCCCCCCCCACCTTGCTATTGTATTTTTTGTATCTATGATAAATGTTGTGACTGATTTTAATGATAAATAAACATCACTTAAAACTTTTAGTACTGTGTTGGAAGGCCCAATCCCAAATTACCCATATTTGTTTACCATAGTTTGTATTCACGTAACGTCCGTGTGTTTGAAGCACCAAATTGGTGTGAGCGCATGTGTGTTTGGAAACTGGCAAATAATTGTTTAGCCAGGAGAGTTTAAGGAGTAGATTGAGAGAAAAGATTGTCGTAAAAGAGTCTGCCCTTACTCTCCCCAGCACTCTGTGAATCAACTTTTTACTTCCAAAACCCTTATTATCACAGAGCCTTCACCATCATTTTTCACTCTAAACGGGACCACTATTTCTAAGACTTTTCTCAAAATAAATTTACGACAATAAATGGGTTGCTCGCCCAGAATTTGAGTCTGATCTTAAGTCTGGGTCTAACTAGATAGAGTGTGAGTGATCTGTCTTTGTGAGTCAAGGAATAATAAATAAAATAATTACACCCCCTAGACAACGCCGTTAGTATTTGGGTCGTCCACATAAAACATATTTACAGCTTGTTTTCTTTCCACAGGAGCAGAAAATTACGGATAAACAAAAATATGTGTTACTTTAACTATTCTCTGGCAGAGAAAGTTTGAAATTTTTTATAAGATTGCTAGGATCGCGTGATTGTTTTACAGTCACAAAGGTTTTTTTGAAGTTAAAAAGGGTTGAGCTAAGCTAAAGACGTTTTGTTCTGATTTTTAAGTCAAGTTAACAACGTCTCTTCCCAAAACTGACTTAAGCGGGCGGAGTTTTGTTGGCGGAGAATTAAAATTTTAGGAAAAAAAAAATTTTCCCCTTTAAATTGTTTTAATATAAATTTTCTCTACGATTAGTAAAAGGAGATTTTTTTTCTAGTGTTTGACTTACCATTTAACGTGGCATAGTCGCCTGCATTAAGAGTCTTAATTGACAGATAATAGCATCGATAAGTTAGCACATTACAAGGTAGGAGGTATAACAAGTAAATTTATACTTTGTGTTTTTTCTCGTAGCGGCTTTGAGTTCTTTTCCCTCCCTGTTTCTTCTTATTATTCTCTAGTAGTAGAGGCATCTAGTTTTTGACATGGCAGAAAGAATTAAGATGAGATCCATGTTGAGACTGGAGGCGAGGGAGTCAGTTTTAGAGGGAGAAGCCGCGAAGATGTTTATAAACACGGAACTTGAAAGGTATGGCGCGGAGCAAGAGAGAGCAGAAGCTAGGGCGAAAGAAGCGGAAGATCGTCAATTGGAACACAAGAAAATTGAGGTAGAGATGGAAGCTCGCAGGAAAAGAGAGAGAGAAATGGAGAGACAGCACGAGTTGGCGCTTAAGGCTTTAGAGAGTCGGGGCGCTTCTACTTCAAATAATGGAGAGCTGTCTTCGATCCAGTCTCAGTCAACTGATCTCTCCAGCACTCAATCTGCCCAATTAACTGCGATGTCTTTTGCTTTAGAATCTTTCCCTAGCCCCAATGAACAAATTGACACCTTCCTAGAAAAATTCGAGAGGCTCGCCAATCTGTATGGGTTAGAGAGTTTCCGTTGGAGTCTTAAACTCTCAACTGCGTTGAAAGGTAATGCTTATGACGTATATACAAAGCTGGGAACCAACCAACATGATTATGACATGCTAAAGAAGGCCTTGCTAAAGCGGTTTGAGATGACCGCCCGAAAATTTCTGAAAATGTTTAAAAACAGCCGAAAGGAGAACACGGAAACATTTCCCCAGTTCTCTTCACGTCTCACGGGCTATTTGACAAAGTGCATTGAATTATCAGAATTACCTCTTACATATGAGGGACTTCTTGAACTTGTTCTTGTGGAACAGATAAAGTCAACTTTGTCAAACGAAACCCGTAGATTTTTGGCTGAACAGGGCGCAGTCAGGCTTGAGGACATTCTCAATAAAGCAGAACGCAATACAAACGCAATGGCCGAACTTCCCAGCACAAAACGTAAGCCCACAGATGAGCCATCCCGAAAGCAAAATCTAGAGCAGTCATCCTATTCCTCTAATTCCTCTCAGCAATATAACCAACGAGAAACTAATACCCAGAGACTTCCCCAGGAAAAATCGAAATTCTACAAAACCCGATATCCCCCAAACAACAATTCTGATCAACCCACCAAGCCTACATGGCAGCGCGGCCACCAGGGTCAAAGAAAAGGAAAGACACCTACAACAGGAACGTCTGATCAAGGCAAACAGACCGGGCCTAACCGCATTGGATGTTTGCATACAGCCTCGCAAGGAAGAGTCAATGTCAGTGATTCTCAACCTGAGGGGGACAGACCCTCAACGCGAGGAACTGTACTTTTGAATGGTACCTCAACTACTTGTCTTTATGATACTGGATTAAGTTTTGATTGTATTGTCGCTAGGCACCTAGTCAAACCCGGTCAGGATTCAGAGAAAACCGTCAAACTAGGTGGAGTTTTCAAGAGTGATGCACCCAGGACGCTTCCTATTGCACTGGTAGAAATACATTCTGATTTTGTCAGAGGTGTTATTAGAGCGGTCATAATGGATGATCCGATCTACCCAGTTATCCTGGGATGTAGATATGTGTTTATTGGGAGACCAAAGGAGCCGATTGTGGCAGCGGTAACCACAAGAGGGAACACTAAGAAGGAGAGGGAGCCTGCGCCAAATTTGTTGCCGAATGAACTGAAGGAGGCGCAACAAAAGAACCTTACTCTGGAGCCCTGCTTTAGAAAACTGCCCATAACCAAGGACCCCAAACACCACGTAGACATCTTTTCGAAGGATGGCGTATTGTATCGTAGAACGGGCGACCCTGATACAGGGAATAACCAACTCTTAGTACCGACACAGTACAGAAGCCAGATCTTAGAAATGGGGCACTCTCTTCCCTTTAGCATACATATGGGACAAAACGCCACTATTCAGCGAATAAAAAACCACTATTGGTGAATATATACCACAAGACATGAAGACATCAGTTTTCATAACATTGCCCAAAAAACCAAATGCAACAGAATGTTCAGACTTCAGAACAATCAGCCTGATGAGTCATGCAATTAAGATACTGCTCAAAATCATACAGGAAAGCATAAAAAGTAAAGTAGACAGCGAAATCCAAGAAGAACAGTTTGGTTTTAGAAGAAACAGTGGAACAAGAGAGGCAATATCTTGCCTAAGAATATTAGCAGAAAAATATACAGAAGTCCAAAAAAGTATGTGTAACTGTCTTTTTTCTCTTGTTGATGTGATCACTGGCCCAAGACAGTATACATGTGGTTAGATGTGTAGTGCGAGCGTATGATGAATTGAGTGTGGGTGCGAATGAAGACGCGGATGTGTTTAGGCTCGTATAGATGTAGATCCTGCAACCCATACTCTCACATGCAGTAATCAAGGATGCTTTGACACTGCAGGCATGTTTCAAGACATTTATTGACGGGAACACACATAGTATCAACAGGAACAGTCAGTGTAACAAGGTCATGCTGACCTGACATCGATAGGTATACATTTGGCATTCAAAAAGGTAAACATCAGAATAGACGTGCATGGTCAATAGCAAAGTTCTTCAATAATGACAGTTCGTAGCGTCGCCCTTGGCGTCTCTGACTAAACGCGTCAGATGCCTTAGTTACTATGACACATAGGTGCAACTTGGCACTACCGCCAATTGCACATATCAGGCTGTAGTATAATAGCCGAAAGCACAGGCCTCGTTCTGACGTCGGCCGTGTACTTCTGTTAAATAGGTTATCATCAACCCTGCAGTAATACTTATTGTAGATAGAAGTTCCGCCAATCTGCGGCTCCCACAATATATCTTCGTCACTGGATTTCTGGACAATATAAGACTAACAGTCTTGGATGGCTACCTCGAGCACAAATATATATAAGTTCTGAAATGGCGGATCAGTGAGCTGCTGTTCACCCTAGGTAATCCTTTACATGTTCTGCCACCGAAAAGCGTAATAATGCATAAAGGTCGGTATTACCTGGTAAATGAATCCTCAGAACTACACAAGGAATTCTGTCGTCATCCCGACGCACAGAGATTCACTGGGGAAAACTGCCATAGCAGTTACTTCGAAGATTCTCCCCGAAAAACAATGGACTCTTGGTCCCTTCAGAAAAACAGGACCTCTCGGCTTCCCGGAAGTATATCTCACTCCCGCTTAAAAAACCTTCCCATAGGCCTACGCCGAACTGTCAACCTCTGACCCTACAGGTCAAACACAATGAATGAATAAACAAGGGAAGACAACCCCTAATCAACCTGACATCGCAGGTAAAGACACAATTATACTTATGATACAAACATAAGCAAATAACTTGACAGATGACTCCGTCGAAAATGACAGCAACATTACTACCACCCCCCTGTAAAAAAAAAAAATGCAATTTTTTTTTTTTAATATGTTCATGAGCAAGATAGCACCAGTATCACTTCTGTGCTCATGCAAACAATGAACCTAATATCAGGTACAATAGAAGAGGGTACAAATCATCTCCCAACATAGGAGAAAATATTTCCTTTAAGCCAAACAAACTAAGGGATACCATTCAAGAAACCTAAGTTGCTGGCAATACCAATCATATATCAAACATTACTAAATAATATAATCATAGCAATATACAAATGTCAATGCTATTTTAGCAACATATCACTGATGGATGGACAAAATGAAATTTGTTAAATTATCTAAACATCATCCAAATACATTTGTATTACAACATATTATGATATTAAGGACAGACCTAAGTCTGAAAATATATCAGGAAAAACTAGGACACAAGATTTAACTGGAATCATGTGGGCATCTAGACAATATGTCCGCCATCACATTATCCGAACCACGGATAGCTCGCACCGTGAAATGGAAAGGCTGAAGAGCAATAGCATAACGAGTAGATCTCGAGCTCTTCAAATCCTTACTTTGCATAGCCGTAAGAGCTTTTTGGTCGGTTTCCATAAAGAAATGCGCGCCCAGAAGGAACCTTTGTAGCTTAAGAATGGACCAAACCATAGCCAACAATTCACGGTCCAAAACCGAGTAATTCCTTTCTGCCGCATTCAGCTTCCTAGAAATATACATTACAGGATGCAGAGTTCCTGAATATTCCTGCATTAGTGCCGCTCCAATGCCAGTGGAAGAGGCATCACTACGAAGGACAAAAGTCTTATCAATCGTCGGTAGTCTTAAGATAGGATGAGATGAGAACAAATTCTTAACCTGATCCAATGAAGATTGGCATTCTTGGGACCAACGCACCATATTAGGAGAACCTTTTTTCAATAACGTTGAAAGTGGTGCCATAATGGAGGACAGATTCTCAATGAATCTTCCATAGAATTGTATCAATCCCAAGAGACTACGCACTTGCTTTTTTGTCTTCGGAACCGAGATATTTAATATCTTTGAAATGTTTTGGTCCTCTGTCTTCAACAGACCATGACCAACTCGATGACCTAGGAAGGAAATTTCACTAAACCCAACAAAAGCTTTAGAGGGTTTAGCAGTCAAACTATGCTCACGTAGAGTAGATAGCAATTCCTTCAGACCCACATAGTGTTCTTCCCAAGTATCGCTGAAAAGACAGATGTCGTCTAAATATGCAATGACATCTGCACGATCTGATAGAATTCGTCGCATCATGCGCACGAAAGTCGCTGGGGCGTTCATAAGCCCGAAAGGCATAAAATTCCATTGAAACAGACCCCTAGGTGTCGAAAAAGCAGTGAGAGGTTTGGCGTGTTCCGTCAATGGGACTTGCCAATAACCTTTCGACAAGTCTAGTTTAGTAAAGAATTTAGCTTTAGAAAGTCTAATAAGTAGATCATCTAATAACGGCATAGGTTCAGCATCGAACTTCGTAACTTGATTTAATTTGCGATAATCAACGCAAAGACGTATGTTATTGTCTTTCTTTCGAACAATAACTATCGACGAAGAATAAGCTGAAGTGGATGGTTCAATTATTTGTAGTTGAATCATTTCATCCAATTCTTTCTCGACTTGTGCTTGAAAATGAATAGGTATTGGGTATGGTCTTACTCTGATCGGATTACGATCAGTAAGTATGATGTCATGTTCTATGACATCTGTGTGTCCAGGAATGTCGGTAAGGACATCCTGATATGATTGTAACGTAGAGGATACTTGACGTTGTTCCTCAAAAGACAAGTTGGAAGAGACTGTAACGTCTCTCCACGATTCCGTTGAAGTAAGTGGAATCGTAGGAAGAGGTAAGTTCACGTCAGAAAAAATAGTTTCCTCATCCTGTATAACGGACAGGGATGAGATGTGACCATGTTGAACTGGAGAGTCGTCCGTCGCCTGGAAAATAGGCTGTAAATAGTCTGGACGTTCAATAAACTCTGTTAGCATATTTATATGGAAGGTTTTATGCCTTCCATCCACATCGACAATATAGTCGACATCAGAAATTTTCGAGACTATAGTGTATGGACCCTTCCAAGAAATGAGAAGTCTATTCTCTCTTGAGGGCAGTAAGACATATGCTTTGTCTCCAGGACAAAGTTGACGTAGGCGTCTTTTCTTATTAGCAAATCGCCTAGCTTTTTCTTTCGCAAATTCGGAAGATGAAGTTGCTAACCTGCACGATTCGATAATCTTTTCTCTAAGAGCTATAACATATTCATATGACGATTGTGTATCATCGTCAATATTATCGGAAGTTATCAAATCGTGTAACAAGGACATTGGCCCGCGCGGTTGCGCGCCAAAGACAAGTTCGAAAGGAGAAAACCCTGTATGCTCGTTGGGAACCTCTCTATAGGCAAAGAGGACTGCAGGTAAAACCCTGTCCCAATCTTCAGGATGATCCTCCGTTATCTTGCCAAGTAAGTTCTTTAGTGTCCTGTTAAGACGTTCTACCAATCCATTGGACATTGGATGATAAATACTACTGAGAGACCTTTTAATGTCTAGCGTAGCCATTACCTGAGACATAACGTCCGAAATTAACTGAGTGCCGTGATCCGACAGTATTTCTCCGGGGAATCCCAGACGAGAAAATACGAGCCAAAGAGCATCAGCGATATCGACAGTTGATATGCTCTTCAGAGGAATAGCCTCTGGCCAACGCGTGCACATGTCCACGCAAGTGAGGATAAATTGGTGTCCTCTGGCTGACTTAATTTTGAACGGACCAATGATGTCTATAGCCATTTTCTGAAACGGCCGAATCGGAATATCTGCAGCCTGAATAGGAGCAGCATGTCTCGGACCCCTAGACTTGACCTCTTGACAAATTTTGCAAGATCGGCAATAAATTCGGATGTCTTTATTCACGAATGGCCAAAAGAATGACGCAAGGACTCTAGTTTTAGTTCTGGAAAAACCCATGTGTCCAGCACACTGAGAATCGTGTGCATGCCGAAGAATTAAGGCTCTCATACACTTAGGCACAAGAATTTGCGAGTGCATAGACTTGTCCGAGTGTTGTACCATTCGTACCAATATACCATTCTTCATAGTGATATACGATTTGTGATTCGTATTTTGATTGGGATCCCCTTTCTTTGCAAGAAGGAAGTATTTCTTCAAAGAAGGATCCTCTTCTTGACGTTTAACAAACGAGTCATGGGAAATCACCAAGTGCTCGTCTTGGCTATCAACTTCATTACTATTATCAGATGAAGTTGGGGGATTAAGAGCTTGAGCTCTTGTCACCACTGCATTGACCGTTTGAATGTTTTTTTCTTCCCAACTAGAAATTTGTTGCGGGGTGCATTCCTTAACCCCATGAATACGACCGATTATAAGATCCGCAATAGGATTAGGAAGAAGACATGCATGGACATCTCCTGTGAAGAAAGGAGTGTCAATCCTAATAATAGCAGTAGGATAGCTTTCCATAGTACCACCAAATGTAACACATTTGATTGTTTTTCCAGTGGCACAGCAAGGATCTATCAGAGACTCCTTAACCCCGACGGTAGTACATCCCGAATCGAAAAGTACTGAGACTAGCCTATCATTTATTAGACCTTTATGTAAGATGAGAGATCCTCTCCCATCATGCGCAACTGTAGCAGGTAGAGCAGGAAGAGGGTGACCACAACTTAGCGTAGATACAGTTGATGAGTCAAACAATGTTAAGCATTGGGGGCATTCAGTTGCTCTCCCAAAATCGAAAGCACAACCAGTGATAGCCCTAGAGTTACCACTATCATTTACTGTATTACAGGCTCCATCAAACTCTTGTTGCGCAGAGTTTGCCTGTTGGTAAGGTCTTTTTTTGTTAAACCTAGGTCTACCTCGATTATCATTTCCCCTGTAATTATTTCGACTATCATTTCCCCTGTAATTGTTATCATATTGCCTATTGTAATCATCATTCCGGTTTGAATCCCGGTTTCTAAATTCACCATCGTCATAATCTTGACGTCGAGAATGATTACCTCGAAAATTTGAATAGTTATTATTTGGATAGCCTTTGCGAAAGTGTCTCAAATTATTACCACTAAAATTACGAGAACTACCATCTTGTCTCCACTGCATAGACGAAGAACCATCATGTGTTGGATTACTCCGCTTCTGAGTGTAATTTTGATTACTTCCCCTATTCCAATTTTGTTGAGCACCCTGAAATTTTTTTCTGAAATTAGGGCCATATGGTGTTGCCGAAGCAGCTGGCAACCCTTCTTTCACTTTAGAATTGCTAACTGTAGCATGGGGATGTGCTGTGGCATACTGACAACAGTATTCCTCCATTTCTTTTAAGTTTTTAGGCTTACGCTCATGAAGGAATGCAAGAAAAGAATCATTAACAGATGACAAAACCTTATCTCGCAATAATAAGTCCATTAGACCTTCATATGTTTTCTCAATCTGAGACAACTCAACCCATCGTGTAAATGTACGACGTATCTTTGTAACAAAATCAGAGAAATCTACTCCATTTTCTGGCAACATTGTCCTAAAACGAAGACGATAGTCTTCTTGTTTTAATTGGTATTTTTTTAGCAATGCTGCCCTGACAACATCATAATTAGTCCTCTCATGTTCGTCTATTGTCATAAGAGTAGTCACTGTGTCACCTGTAAAAAATGGCATCAGTTGTTCAACATATTTTTCCTTTTTTATGTTATGCGTATCGCACAAAAATTGGAATCTATCTAGATAATCTGCTACGTCATCCTTTAAAGGATTGAAATGAGGCAATTTAATCCTACTAACAAACTCCTTTGTCGTACTCGAAGTTGTTTGCTGAGCACCCGTACTCGCCAATTTCAATTTCTCTAACTCCAAAATTGCGAGTTTTTCATCAAGTTCCATCTTCTGTTTTCTTTCCTCATGTTCCATTTTTCTAATTTCAGCCTCAGCAGCAGCTTGAAGTTTTTTTTCCTCTGCAGCAGCTTGAAGTTTTTTTTCCTCTGCAGCAGCTTGAAGTTTTTTTTCCTCTGCAGCAGCTTGAGCTTGAATTTTTTTGTCTTCCATTTCCATCTGGAATTTTCTTTCATCAGCTGCAGCTTGAGCTTTCCTCTCCTCAGCAGCAGCTTGAGCTTTTCTCTCCTCAGCCTCTCTTTGATACCTTCTTTCTTCAAGTTCTAATCTTCTATTCTCAGCTTCTAGCTTCTTTAGTTCAGCTTCTGCTTTCAATTTAATTTCCTCTTTTTGTTTCTTTTCTTCTGACTTTAATGCAATGGCGAATTGAGCAGATGAATATTCTTCCAATTCTTTACCAGACTTACCAAGGGTCAACCCTTGCTGGATGAAGAAATCCAATGTAGACATTCTGTCTAATGAGATCAGAAACCTGAAAAAAAATTAAATAAATTACCTTATCCCACTTCAATGGGAGACAAGTCTGAAATGCTAGACTTGTATACTCACTTCACTTTATTTTACTGTCTTAGTCTTAGACAAAGACTTTGTATGTTCCTCTTGTTTATAATGTACCCAAAAAATCACTTGAGTACCTGTGGGAAAAAAAAATTCCCTTATATCCCACTCACTATGGGCACAAGTCTTTTTTATAAAGAACTTGTATAAATATCTTATATAATATTATTTAACAAACTCTATATGAAGAGTCTACCTTATCAATAATATCAAAACATGACCAAGTATGTGTATGTAGACTGTGCATGACAGTAATGTAGTACAACCAAAAAAAAATACAAAGACAAAAATACAAAACAATACAAATGGCAACACTGTTTTAACCAAAAATGTGTAGAGAAATACACAAGAAAGGAGAGACCTACAGAATACAAACAAAACAAATCGACAATCAAAACTGAAAAACAGACAAAATATTACAAAAACAACGTTAAGTACAATTACATCACAGCTAACATCAATAGCGACCAATTGTCACTAGCAAATTTCCAAATTAAGAAAATTTGCACCTACAGACCGCTTACAGTAAGCCTCGATCAAGTGGCATATTTACCGTAAGACCCACCAACCGAAAAACCCGCAGAAAAATACACCAAAAACAGTAGAAGTGACATAAACATATAGCAATCAATTTCAATGTGTTGCAGAACAAGTTCAGTCACAGCTGAAACTAAAATAAATTTCTTGCTCCTTGCGAACACAGAAACGAAATGTCAAACGCGCACTGAACGTCAAATCCACTGTAACATAAAGTGGTATTCACGAACCAAAGTTACTATGACCTTCTCAAATTAGGGCTTGCACATTGAATGTTTACAATTTCACGTACTGTTTACAGACACTTGACCTCCAACAATGTAGCTTGAATGCTCTGACCTAGAAAAGTCTGTTGTTGAATGAAACGTGTAACAACCCGCAGTACTGTTTACAATAGGAACCCGCCTTCTATGCAGTTATGGTCCACGTAGCAAATGCCTAGTAGTTAACTTCAGTACATGTCTTGTTATGCTTTATGTAGCATTATAATATAAATGCTCGTACTGTTTATTTGGGTCAACCGTTGATGACCTATATCTGTCCTGTTGTAGCCAAAACTTGCAAGTGTAGAATTAGCGCTGTGTTACGGCTGTCCCGTGTGTAGCTTAGACCCACAGATCAGAAGTGTAATGTGTACTTGTCCTTCTTGTAACTTTCTCGACAAAACTGGAGACATCATACATGTAACAGCCAACCAGAAATGTAAATTTCTGGATCCATAAATGTCAACAATAATGTCAAATGCTCGCTCTGTTCTTTTTAAACCCACAGATCTGGTCCATCAGAAATGTAAGTTTCTAGGCCACATTGGCGACAAGAAATGTATCATAAGAGCCCACGTAACTGGTCCACCAGAAATGTAACTGTCTTTTTTCTCTTGTTGATGTGATCACTGGCCCAAGACAGTATACATGTTGTTAGATGTGTAGTGCGAGCGTATGATGAATTGAGTGTGGGTGCGAATGAAGACGCGAATGTGTTTAGGCTCGTATAGATGTAGATCCTGCAACCCATACTCTCACATGCAGTAATCAAGGATGCTTTGACACTGCAGGCATGTTTCAAGACATTTATTGACGGGAACACACATAATATCAACAGGAACAGTCAGTGTAACAAGGTCATGCTGACCTGACATCGATAGGTATACATTTGGCATTCAAAAAGGTAAACATCAGAATAGACGTGCATGGTCAATAGCAAAGTTCTTCAATAATGACAGTTCGTAGCGTCGCCCTTGGCGTCTCTGACTAAACGCGTCAGATGCCTTAGTTACTTGACACACAGGTGCAACTTGGCACTCCCCGCCAATTGCACATATCAGGCTGTAGTATAATAGCCGAAAGCACAGGCCTCGTTCTGACGTCGGCCGTGTACTTCTGTTAAATAGGTTATCATCAACCCTGCAGTAATACTTATTGTAGATAGAAGTTCCGCCAATCTGCGGCTCCCACAATATATCTTCGTCACTGGATTTCTGGACAATATAAGACTAACAGTCTTGGATGGCTACCTCGAGCACAAATATATAAGTTCTGAAATGGCGGATCAGTGAGCTGCTGTTCACCCTAGGTAATCCTTTACATGTTCTGCCACCGAAAAGCGTAATAATGCATAAAGGTCGGTATTACCTGGTAAATGAATCCTCAGAACTACACAAGGAATTCTGTCGTCATCCCGACGCACAGAGATTCACTGGGGAAAACTGCCATAGCAGTTACTTCGAAGATTCTCCCCGAAAAACAATGGACTCTTGGTCCCTTCAGAAAAACAGGACCTCCCGGCTTCCCGGAAGTATATCTCACTCCCGCTTAAAAAACCTTCCCATAGGCCTACGCCGAACTGTCAACCTCTGACCCTACAGGTCAAACACAATGAATGAATAAACAAGGGAAGACAACCCCTAATCAACCTGACATCGCAGGTAAAGACACAATTATACTTATGATACAAACATAAGCAAATAACTTGACAGATGACTCCGTCGAAAATGACAGCAACAGTATGTACATGTGCTTCATTGACTATAAGAAGGCTTTTGACAGAGTCCATCATGAGAAAATAATTGAATGCCTCAAAGACATAGGTATTGATGGAAAAGATATAAGAATACTCAGTAACCTTTATTGGGAGCAAACTGCCACAGTAAGATCGGGAAGGAATTATTCAACATACATAGACATAAAAAGAGGTGCCAGACAAGGTTGTGTGCTGTCCCCCTGCCTATTTAATTTATACACCGAAAAAATGTTCAAACAGGTACAGGAAATACCAGGACCGAACATCAGTGGAAGGTCAATAAACAACCTTAGATATGCAGATGATACCGTTTTGTTAGCTGAAAGCGAACAGAAGTTACAAGAACTAGTGAAGCAAGTGAACAGTATAAGTCATGAATATGGACTCGACATTAATATTGAGAAAACAAAAACTATGATAATTAGCAAAGCAGACGATAAACCCACATTAAAAATAAGCGTAAATGGGAAAATCCTGGAACAAGTCAAGAGCTACGTATATCTTGGTCATATAATAACAGAAGATGGCAGATGTGAAACAGAAATCAAGAAGAGAACAGGAATGGCCAAAGCTACATTCAACAACATGAAACATATACAGACATCCAAACAGTTATCTCACAAATTAAAACTGAGAATCATAAAGTGTTATATATATTCTGCATTTCTGTATGGTGCAGAAACATGGACGATGAATAAGCAATTCAAAGAAAGAATTGAGGCTCTTGAAATGTGGATATACAGAAGAATGGGGCGTATCTCATGGAAAGAGATGAAAGCAAATAAGGAGGTCTTAGAAAATCTAGGTATGAAAAGAGAACTAATCAGGGAGGTCAAAGTTCGGCAGCTAAAATACTTTGGCCACATAAAAAGGCATAACACCTTGCAGAAGACCATAACAGAAGGGAGAGTTGAAGGCAAACGTGCAAGGGGAAGACAGCGCTATAAGTGGGAAGATAACATCAAGAGATGGACAGGAAAGAGTCTATCAGAGTGCACTACCAAGACAAGAGACAGAAGACGTTGGAGATCCATTACAGCCAACCTTCATTGTGGAGATGGCAACTGATGATGATGATTGGTGGCCAGGAATGAACTCTGAAATTATCAGGTACATGAAATCCTGCGCCCAGTGCCAACGTGTAGCACCCAAACACTTGACACCCTCAGTAAGTATGGGGCAAATGCCAATAGTAGGGACTCCATTTGAACGGGTTGCTGTCGACATCATTGGACCCATGGAAAGGACCAAAAGAAGGAACAGGTTCATCCTGACCTTAGTCGATACTTGCACAATGTGGGCCGAAGCGATACTGCTAACATGCACGGATTCCAAGCATGCCACAGAAGCCCTCGTGCAAATGTTTACATGGTTGGGATTCCCTCAGCAAGTTTTGACAGATAATGGATCCCAATTCCGTAGCCTGTTAATGGAGGAGATCTTTAAGATCTTGAGGGCCAAACATATCCACACAAGTCCCTACCATCCAACCGGAAATGGGCTCGTGGAACGTTTTAACGGCAGCCTCACCATGATGTTACGTAAGCTGGGTCAGGAGAAACCGGAAGACTAGGATCTATATATATATCTGCTGCCTTATTCGACTACAGAGAGGTTCCCCAAGCGTCTACGGGATTCGCGCCAGCTACACTTTTATTTGGCAGACCTATTAAGGGGCCACTAGAAACCTTACTTCGGTCCCTGACAGACCAAAAGGCTGACGAGACAGTCGTCTCTGCAAGCAAATATGTATCTGAGCTCAAGGAAAGGCTAAAGCTAGGATGGGATCTAGCTACAACCAACCTTAAGAAAGCCCGCGCTAAACATGCTAAAAGATACAATAAAGCTGCAAAAGAGAGAGAACTCCAACCAGGGGAGAAAGTTTTGTTGCTACTTCCAACCGGAAGCAATACACTTCGCATCGGATGGCAAGGGCCGTTTACCGTCTGTGGTGGGTTTGGATGTTATTGAGTAAAATATTACTTGTCTACAGAGTGAGGTCAGCTATGCAAGTCCCTGAGTCTAATAGTTGATGATGCTTGTTCTCAGGGTCCCTGACTGCTACCACCCTACGACCTCAATCTGCGATATATTTTGATCCTACTTTTATGTTAAGGTGTCTAGTTGTTATCTGGCTAGATGTCTAGGGGAATGTGCTATATGATGTAAAGAGAATGATAACAAAAGCTAATGTAACTCAATGAAAATGATTAAAAAAATCAATGGTTAAAGTTTGAGTTACATTTTTTTACAATTTTAATTTCCTGTACCTCAATTTCTTGGGTACAGGAATGTTTAAAACTCAAATAGAATGGAAATGTATTTACAGTACTGTGAATTAAAAAAGACAACTTGTCTGTTTATATTATGAAAATGTCTATGACTTGGAATGTCCTGATGAAGCACTAAATTCTATAAAGGTCACTCTTATGAGGAACGATTTTGTTCATCACTTCAAGAAAGCTGTGTTGATTTAATACTGAAGAGATTATGTCAAGTGAAAAATCATGAACCCTTATATGGTTCTTATCTTCAAGTCCTGGAGCACTGTGGTCTTTCTTCCACGACTGCAAAGTATAGACACTGCTACAGCAATCTTCAGAGTTTTGGGCAATCAGATACTTATTGCCTCGAACGTGCAGATTCAATAATTCTTGTATGGCTCACTGAATGTTTCAACATGGAACCCTGAAATTAAGATTATTAAGGCCTCCTCAGTATTTCAAAACATATCTCTCCTTCCCTAACCAACTAAGCATTATCAACAGTTTCAAGATCAGTTTCTATAGATACATAAATAGCTATCGTTCCTATCTGAGGGGATGACAGCTTCATACTCAGGTAAATTTCACTCATCAATTTGATACATTCCTTTCATAGGAAAATTATAGTTAATTTTACGAAGTCATGTGAAAACACCGTGACTTGTTGAAGACGGCCAGTGGTTTTCTGGCCTTCCAATTATAATAATGTCATATTTTATTTCTAACTATGTCTTTTCATTCTCTCCCAAAGTTTAAGTAAGCCTGCCTGGCTTTTAAAAGAAATGGTAATCTTCCCTAATAGCACTTGTGGCATAACACAAAGTGTTGAGTTTGGCGCCTTTCTGGTGTTGCCTCTACCCATCAATAATGCATACACATTAAATAATACAGATTCATCTCAATAATAATGTTTATATAAATGTTTATCTTACCGCATCAATGAAATAATGCACAATTTGTAGGTTAACCGGCGATCAATGGTCACACTAAGATCGCCACTGGTGCAGAACAGCGAAGACAATGGTCATGAATTCCTTGAGTCTGATGATAACACTACTTGTGAAATCTTTATCTTCGAGTGGCAACTAACGCTGGTTTCAAATCGTTTTTATTACTACTATTAGTCTATTCTACCACAGCCAATCGAATTGTTATGCCCACTTGCCTCTTTTTCAAAATAAATTACACTTTCAAAAATGTAACGTCCCCCCTCTCCCCCAGACTGGCAAAGTTGAGTGAGGACATCAATGCGTCTGTCTCTCTGTCTTTTCTTTACAATATTTCTGTTATTATCTAAGCGTTTTTAATGAGAAAAGGCAATTATTGATCAGACGACTGTCTGTCATATAGTCGTTATATTTTTATTTCTCTCTTTATCATACTTTTCATTATTGCCTTTTCCCTCTACAGTTATACAAATAATCTATTTTTTTCCTCTACAGTAAGGTAATATAACATTATGGGTAGTATGATCTTCTAATAAACAAGTATTATCATTGTTTTTGTCAACTGTCCTTTCGTCTATTTTATTCTTTTCTTTAAATCCACCACCGTTTTCCCTCCCTCTCTCGTTCTTTTTCAAAACGAAGCAACGCGTTTGAATTTCATCAGAAAATACAACTATACAGGAAATGCGAGTTTTTCTGTGTGTTTTTACAACCGTCTCCCTATCTAAGTGTTTATACATTCAAACTGCGCTACTAGTGAACGGGGTGGGCAAGTGGTTTGTTGTGGATTTGCACTACTTTTCCAAATTTGCTAGTAGCAAAGTCACGCACTCTCGTTACAGTAAGTGATGCCTAGAACCACTGTCGCATGTCGTTCTATTAATACTCCCTCTCTCTCCGTTACTCCTCCGTCTCTCTCTCTCTCTCTCTCTCTCACTCTTTCTTGGAACGAAACACGTCTTGGCTGTCAAAATGTTATAGTTTATTTCAAGGACGGAGTATGAAAAGCTTGTAATATTGAGAGAGGGTACCATTCACTTTGCGTTAAGGTTTTCTCAAAAACTGCGTGACTACGGGCGATGGCGAAGACGTTGAGCACAACTTCCCTATTTTATCTCTATAGTATTTGGATTTATAATCGATAATATTTCATCTATTTGACCGGGTATCAGGAATCTTACTACACCGTCCTTAAAAAGATCTCACGCACCAATTACAAGATCTCCATTAAAGGAAAGGAGAAGATCTTCCACATAAATCTGCTAAAGAAATATTTGGAAAGACCATTGCCGTCCTCCGAGCATCTCCTGGCTGTCGCCTTAGCAACGGAAGACGAGGAAGATGATGATAGTTGCATGGAGTACCCATTGCAACCCACAGAATCCTTTAAAGATGTCAAGTTCGGCGACAATCTCTCACAAGAACAACAAACAGAAACCAGGGCGCTACTGAAGCAGTACAGTGCAGTCTTAACGGATGTACCTGGTCGAACAAATCTCATCGAATTTGATATGAAATTAACAAACGAGACCCCTGTTCGAACCAGAGTTTACCCCATCCCGTACGCTAAAGCTGATGCACTTCGCGGAGAAATAGACAAGCTGCGTCAGGCAGGAATTATCAGCGAGTCGACATCTCCTTACAGTTCGAGTGTAGTGCTGTTGCAGAAGCCCAACAAGGAAGTTCGGCTGTGTATAGATTACCGGTTGCTAAAAGCAGTAACGGAATTCCAGTCCGAACCTCTCCAGACTGTTTCTGAGTTGTTCACTAAGGTCAGCAAGGCGAAAATTTTCTCCAAGATTGACCTCAGTAAAGGTTATTATCAAATACCAATCAATGAGGAAGTTAAACCCTTGTTAGCTTTCAGCACTAGTGAAGGACCTTACACATTTAATGTGATGCCGTTTGGATTGCATAATGCACCAGGAGTGTTCACCAGAATGACGAGGAAGCTTCTAGAACCTTTGCAAAGTCCCCATATCCATAATTTCATGGATGACATATTAATTGCATCGAAGACCTATGACGAACTTATTGCTACGGTTGCTATGCTCCTCAGGAGACTACAGGAAACTGGTCTCACAGCCAGACCTAGCAAATGTCTCATCGGGTTTGAAAAGCTAGACTTCCTGGGGCATACTATTTCTCACGGCTGTAGTTGGCCTGTTAAGAAAAACGTGGAGAAAAAAAGTTGCAGCTAAAAGACCCCGAACGAAGAAAGACACTCGTTCCTTTTTATCACTATGTGCATACTATCAAAAATACATCCAGAACTTCAACGGACTGACAGCACCTCTGACCGACCTCACAAAGAAAGGGTGTCCTGATAAGGTCATTTGGGATCAAAAGTGCGAACACGCGTACAGCACTTTAAAAGGACAGTTGTCCGCATACCCCATTTTGAGGTTACCTGACCTCAAGAAACCTTTCGCACTGCGGGTCGACGCGTCAGGTCAGGGCATCGGGTCAACACTGCTGCAAGCCGAGGACAGTGACCCGAATATGCTATTCCTAGTTGCGTACGGCAGTCGGAAATTAAATAAAGCTGAACGAAACTACAGCGTAGTTGAAAGAGAATGTCTCGCTCTGATTGACGGCATCAGACGCCATCATGAGTTTCTCTATGGGACATCTTTTACGGTGCAAACAGACCACGCTCCATTAGCTTTTCTCGGTGCCAATAAAGAATTTAACGCAATGATCATGCGTTGAGCCCTCCTTTTAAGCGTTTACTCCTTCAAAGTGGAATACATTCCAGGAAAACCGAATGTCGGGGCAGACTTCCTGAGTAGAAACTGGACTACGGAGGAAGAGGACGAAATCGAAGATACCAATCATCCCAAAGCTACCGATCAGGGCAGTTTCATTGTCATAAATCAAACATGAAAAGATGTTTTCATGTCTCAAAAGAGGGGACGATGGTGACGATGCAACTCAACTGACCCTGAAGTGTTAGATGACATGGTAGAACCCTCGTAGCATCAGTACCTCCGAATAGTGTTGTAATTTTATCGTCAATGGGAATTCTTCCACCTGGGCTCATTAGCATACACTATAGAGAACGTGGAACTCCACCTGGGCTCATTAATATGAATCAGAGCAGAGTGGACTCGCCACCACATTTGCTAATTAATATGGAGACAGTTTATCTTCTGTGCATTCTGGACATTGCTTTGTCTAAAGGGGAGGATAAACCACGCCTACCGCAATCGCTAGAAAGATTATAAGCCGTTATTTCCCTACCTTGCCTGTCCCCCATGCCTAGTAGGGCGGTGCCAGAATCAAACGAGTTAAGCGGGATACGATCAAAGGCAGTAGTGGTCCCCACAAAACGGACGGAGCAAGTTCTCGTCGTCAGGTAACACGGCAGAGTGAACCAGAGGAGAGCGCTGGAATCGCTCGAAAGACGGAACGAACGGGAAAGACGAAGCGGCCAGAGAATTGTATAACCGAACGGGGATTCTGTGGCTAGAATCTCGAATTTTCCCTGCGTTCTTAAAAAGTGTGAAATTCTAACATGTCCCATCGATCTGCCATTCCGTTTTATATATATAGAGACCCTGTAGAATGCAATTTTATTACTCGTTTGCCAGACATTTACAGAAGCACTAGCTATAGTGAAATCCTGCTAGATTCCCTCTGGATTTTTTCGGCTATATTGCAGTGAATTCTATTCTGTGCTAAACGGTATAATATATATTATTTTCTAGTGATCAGTGGTCTAGTTCATTCATTTTTATTTCACTGGATTTTGTGTTAATTTAAATCTATTAAATTAAACCTATCTCAAAAGTTTCCAGTTGAAAATTTAATGATATATCTATTACATTATTCAAAAAGATAATAGATGCTTAAACGCTTAAATTAACTTTTAAAGTTGCGAAGGAATTTATAACTAATTAATTAAGTTAAGTTCTATATATAGATGTGTGTTTTAACCATTAGACTTGTGAAGTGTTTTCTTAATATATATAATTAAATACGCGAGTGTATATAATAGTCTTAACGGTAAATTTATCGCGCTTTAGAATGTTATTTGATTTTTCGGTATGAATTACATGTTTTTATCTTTTATATAGGGTGATCATAACCTTGCATCCCAGCAAAAAACAGTGTATAGAGTCCTACAGACTCGGTTCTTAAACCCTCCAGAATTTGATGAGACTGTTTAAATTTTAATCCTTGTGGCGATCCTCTGTTGGGATTCCGCTATCTAAATTTTTGCAAGAAAGAAAACAACCCCAAAGAACAATTTAACACAGCATCAATTAAATTAAGATTAAACTGGAGAAGAACATTGCCAGATCTATTTATATTTTATTTACTGCTCTACTGCGAAAGAGAATAGAAATCTTCTGAACACTGACTGTGCATATTTTCTTCACTGGATTTTAAAACCCTCGAAGTAAACCATTCCCCACTGGTCAGTTGTTGTCATCTTGCTTGAGAAGTATTTTCACCACCAGCGTTGAAAACAAAGAGGTCACACCATTATCACCACCTGTATCCGTGACCGTTCCATCCCTTAGAAACTTTTCCTGTAATCAAAAAACCAACAGAACACTTAGGCTACTTCTTCCAGCGATTACGAGAATATTTGCTACAAGCCAACCTCGCTAATCTGGGGCTGAACGAAGGAAAGACATTTTTCATTTGGTCTAGTGTTTAACGGCTGTTGTGTATTTTTCTATGGAGTGCCAGATTCTACGATCGGTAAGTGTGTGTGAGAACAAGAGTGTTGGCCATCACGAGCGTGCATGAATGACATGAGATTTATTTTGCAACCATTTTAATTTGCCTACCTGGTAAATACTTTTACTGTATTTTCTTGTTTGATCTTTAAGTGGGAATTCTTAACTTTGTTATCTCCTCTCCCTTATATCTGCTTATTAAAGGGAAAAACATTTGAGAATAACAGGATTTTTTCTACCACCCATACCTAGTATTGTAACACCTCTTTTCAGAGTAATTAAATTTACTGTTGGGTTACATTATCTATTTTTCTTGATAACTACCTGTCTTTACACTGGGTTGTTTTTCTTTGTCTATTACAAGCGGGAAGGGCATAGTTGATACCATTCTTCACCCCCCCCCCCCTCCATTACCCCCTTGCTATTGTATTTTTTTATCTATGATAAATGTTGTGACTGATTTTAATGATAAATAAACATCACTTAAAACTTTTAGTACTGTGTTGGAAGGCCCAATCCCAAATTACTAATATTTGTTTACCATAGTTTGTATTCACGTAACGTCCGTGTGTTTGAAGCACCAAATTGGCGTGAGCGCATGTGTGTTTGGAAACTGGCAAATAATTGTTTAGCCAGGAGAGTTTAAGGAGTAGATTGAGAGAAAAGATTGTCGTAAAAGAGTCTGTCCTTACTCTCCCCAGCACTCTGTGAATCAACTATTTACTTCCAAAGCCCTTATTATCACAGAGCCTTCACCATCATTCTTCACTCTAAATGGGACCACTATTTCTAAGACTTTTCTCAAAATAAATTTACGACAATCACATCTGAAGCCTTATGACCTGACAAACAGCGAAATCGAGGTGCTTTAACTCTTTGACTCCATAATTATTTTCCACCCTGTGCCATAATTATTTTTTGAAGAATTATAAACGGTGAAGTGTACTGTCTTTCAGTGTACATTTTATGTTAATCATTGTTTGTGAACATATACTTATTATATACCAAACTGTAGGGAAATGGATAGAGAATTGTAATATATAAAGTCTTTGGTAGTATTAACACAAGTGTGTTCGGTATACTTAAAATATTTTGCATGGAAAATTGAAAAACACTAAAAAGTTAACTGTAGAATACGATCTTACCAAAGACAAATTACTGTTGTAGACAATAAAACTTTCTTTTTAGTCTTCAAACATCATTAATCCATATACAAAGTATTAAAAAAAAACATTGCTTATGGCCACAATTAGTGAGAGCAGCAATGAAGCCTGACCTACTTTACACCTCTTGTTCCATAAGATCCATTGTTGTTGACCTTCGTGTGCAGATGGCAGCTGGTGATGATGATGATAATAGACAAATGGTGCCTCGGACAGTGTTAACAAACGCGGCATTATGGGAGATAACAAAGACTTTGAGCACGTCACTATTGTCAAGGGAAGTAAAAATAAAGTTAATTAACCAAGGGAAATAAAAGTAACAAAAAATATTATTAGATTTATGTGATAAATGTTGTAAAATTTGTTCATTTCTTATGTAATATTTTAACTTTTTTAAAGAAAAAATAAAGATTATGTACTGTTTGAGAGTAAAAGTTTAAATCTTTTGACCTAATAAAACAAAAGACATAAAAATTGTACGCAGTTAAATTGTTTCAGCCAGTCTTAAATTTTAGTATTATAACTAGTCTTTCAGCTTACAGTTTTAATAAAGTGGCAAATGTGTATGCACATCATATTGTGTTCCACACATTAGTGGAACACGAAACTATTTTTGACGGCGTAACTGCCTTACATAAATTTATATATATATGTTGGTGTTGTTCGTCCATCACGGGTGATGAAAACCACTCTGTTCATCCAATTATTTAGGAATATGTTAGGTTAGTCTATGGGTACGAAGGTGACTGATGAGCCCGATGCGGGCCTTGAAAGATCTCGGACAGTGTGGGCAGGGAATGTTTGCTTCATGTGAAGGTTTTATTTCACGGTCTTTTCTAGCTTGTCTCCGCTGTTCCGCTGCTGCTCTTCTGGATGATTCGCATGCCGCTGCACCTTTACGAAGAGATGTGCGCCAAGCAGTTCGGTCTTGCGCAGCAGCTTCCCATGTGTCTGGGTTTATGTCAAAGGTTTTCAATGACGTCTTTAACGTGTCTTTGAAGCGCTTCTTTTGGCCACCATGGGAGCGTTTACCCTTCTGTATCTCACCATAAAAGAGTATCTTTGGCAGTCGATGGTCTGGCATGCGGACTACATGACCTGCCCAGCGAATCTGTGACTGCATCAGAATAGTATCAATACTAGGGATACCAGCTCTGTCAAGAACGGCGGTATCCGGGATCTTGTCTTGCCATTTGATGTTCATTATCTTCCTGAGACAGACTGTATGGAAGTGGTTTAGCTTCTTTACGTGGCGCCTGTATACAGTCCATGTTTCACATGCATATAGCAGCACTGGAAGCACCGCAGCTCTGTACACCTTCAGCTTTGTCTGTAGACTAATGCCACTTCGATGCCAAACGTTGGTGTATAGTCTGCCAAATGTGCTGCTGGCTTTGGAGATCCTGGTGTTCACCTCATCATCAATGACAATGTTCTGGGATAGTGTGCTACCAAGGTATGTGAATCTGTTCACAACATTCAGTTTCTCACCATTAACCTTGATGATTGGCTCAGTATAAACTGTGCCAGGAGCTGGTTGGTACATGATTTCTGTTTTCTTCGTGTTGATGGTAAGCCCAAAGTTGGCGCAGGCTTCGGAGAATCTATCCACACTATGCTGCAGATCAGCCTCTGAGCCAGCATTGAGGGCACAATCATCAGCAAACAGAAGATCTCTGATGGTGTGTGATTTGACCTTGGTTTTTGCTTGAAGCCTCCTAAGGTTAAACAATTTTCCATCAATACGATAACTAATGTCGATTCCTGTGTCCCCGTCTCTAAAAGCATCAGTCAGCATAGCAGAAAACATGATACTGAACAGAGTCGGTGCAAGTACGCACCCTTGTTTAACTCCATTTGAGACGGGGAAAGGCTCTGATAGCTCACCGTTTTCCTGAACTCTAGCCTGCATTCCATCATGCAGTTGCTGCACTATTGTGATAAATTTCTTTGGGCAGCCATATTTTGCCATGATCTTCCATAGACCCTCTCTACTGACCGTGTCGAACGCCTTTGTCAAGTCGATGAAGCTGTGTACAGGTCACAGTGCTGTTCTTGGCATTTTTCTTGTAGCTGTCTTGCAGCGAACACCATATCTGTGGTTCCACGTTCTTTCCGGAATCCACACTGACTTTCAGGTAAAAGACCTTTGTCAAGATGAGCCGTAAGGCGATTCAAAAGGATTCTGGCGAATATCTTCCCAGCGATTGATAAAAGAGAGATGCCTCGATGATTGTTACAGTCTTGGCGATTACCTTTACGTTTATATAGATGTATAATTGACGCATCTTTGAGATCGTGTGGGATGGTTTCACTCTGCCACATTTGCTGGAAGATCATGTGAAGTTTCTCTATCAGAACTGCACCGCCATCTTTATAAACCTCAACAGGAATTGAATCGGAGCCGGGGGCCTTTCCACTAGACAGTTGACGAATCGCTTTTTTAGTTTCCTCCAGAGTTGGTACATCATCTAATGCTTCATTTATAGGAATTTGGGGCAGGCGGATGATGGCTTCGTCGTTAATAGATGATGGCTGGTTCAGAATATTATTAAAATGTTCAGCCCAGCGTTGGAGCATTTTTTCCTTGTCTGTAATTAGTGTTTTTCCATCTGCATTAAGGAGGGGAAATGATCCTGATGATGTTGGACCATAGACCGCTTTGAGTGCAAGGTAAAAATTTTTCAAGTCATGGCTGTCAGCAAAGCCTTGGAGCTCATCTGCTTTATTACTCAGCCATGAATCCCGCATCTGGCGTAGTTTATGTTGGACGATTCTACGCATGTTGTTGAAAGCGTCTTTCTTGGATGTAGATTTTGGATCATTTAAATATGCTTTATGGAGATGGTGTTTCTCAGCCAACATCTGCTTTATATCATCTGAGTTCTCATCAAACCAGTCATTTTGTTTCTTGATGGAAGGACCCAGGACCTCTGTAGCAGTGTTGTAGATCTGCTCACTTAGGGCTGCCCAATTTGTTTCCACACTTTGGCCGTCTAGCGAGATAGATTTGAGACGGTCTTCTAAGGTGTCAGTAAATGACTGTTTGATTTTTGTCTTCTTTAGTTTGGTGACATCCAGCCTCTTTTGAGTTTTCTTCCCCTGAGGGCGCCTGGCTGGTTGGATACGAATTTTAAGTTTAGATACAATGAGGCGATGATCAGTCCAACATTCGGCACCACACATGGACTTGGTCACCCGGACATCTTGCCTGTCCTTCTTCCTAACAATTACATAGTCAATTAAGTGCCAATGCTTTGAGCGAGGGTGCATCCAGGAGGTCCTGTTGCGGGTAGGAAGTCGAAAAATGGTGTTGGTGACAAGGAGGTCATGTTCTGCGCAAGTCTGGAGGAGAAGAAGTCCATTGCTGTTACAGCGACCCACGCCGTACCTTCCAATAGTGCCATTCCAGGAGATGTTATCTGAGCCTACTCTTGCATTAAAGTCACCAAGAATGATGAGCTTATCTGCTTTAGGAACTGATGCAATGACTGCATGTAGTTCTTCATAAAACTTATCCTTGACGTCATCCTGGTTTGTCATAGTTGGTGCATACGCGCTAATGATGGTGGCATGTTTTCTTCCATAGAACAGGGAGATCTTGACCGTCATCAGTCGGTCATTTATTCCCTTTGGGGGCCCCGCTAACTTGCTGACAATTGCTGTTTTGATTGCAAATCCAACCCCTGCTTCTCGTCTTTCTTCAGTTCCTCTTCCGCTCCAAAAGAATGTATAACCTGCACCCTTTTCGCAAAGTTGGCCCTCACCTGCAAGTCGAGTTTCACTCAGTGCTGCTATGTCAATGTTGTACCTGGCCAGTTCTCTCCCAATCAGGGCAGTTCGTCTCTCAGGTCTGTTTGCTTTAAAGTCTTTGTCAAGGAGAGTGCGCACATTCCATGCGCCTAGAATGAGGGGGGAAAATCTGTCCTTTCTTTTTCTTATATGTCGCCCGCCGAAGTAGGGTACCCACCAACCGCGGTAAGCTGGTTAGGTAATGGTGGAGCAGGCAATGTTTAGGGCACCTTTTCTAGCCCCTTCCTCATGCCATGGAGGTGAGCAGTGCTTTCCTAAAGAGGGCTGCTCAGTCACTCAGGGGGCTGCCGAATCCCACTGCTGCTCCGATCAGTGGAAGACGACCATATGGCCTGAGCCGCCTGTGTGTAGGTCTGCGACTACGACTGCCAGTGTACCCACATCTGCCGCTTCGCCGCTCGCCCGTCGCCACAGGACTTGTTGTGAGTGGATGGATGAGTGGATGAATGGATGAAAGAGTGACTTGCGCGGTGATTTGGATTAAAGTGAGGAAGAGTTGCGCCATTCATGGACCTCACTCTCTCGCCTGGGTCCATCTCAATCCAGTGGCAAGACAAGTCAAGACGACTGGAGATGAAGTCAGGTGCAGTGGATGACCAGGGCTTTCTACGTGCCTCGCCGTGCTCCTTACGCTCCACAGCGCGTTGCTGGTAATCGCCGTCATGCCCGTTGAACCAACAGGTGGTTTCTTCCGCGCAGTCTATCGAATCCAGTCTTCGCATGCATGGGTAGGCAGACCCTAACTCACCAAAGGTTAATAACCATTCGGCTACCCTCACCTAGTTTAGCCGGCCTGTCAAAGCCGTTGCCCGGGGGGTGGCCGCTGTTGCATGCTGAAAGCTACGAGGAGCCACAGGTGAGAGCTGGATGCCAGGTTTGAACCAAAGGTGGCCGAGCTGCCCTGAAAAGGGCATGACAGCTCCTTCACCAGAGGTACTACCAATACCTGACTTCCCAACGCCCCCACATATATATATATATATATATATATATATATATATATATATATATATATATATATATATATATATATATATATATATATATATATATATATATATATATATATATATATATATATATATATATATATATATATATATATATATATATATATATATATAAGAATGTATATGCCACGAAATAAAACCGTAGTGGAAAAAAAAAATTAACAAAAGCTTGATGCACAAGTTTCACATACAAAAAAAAAAAATTGTGAATGAGTGTGTGCAGGGTGTACCGGTTTTTTTTTTAATACAGCTGCTTATTGTATTTTCATTTTTATACTAATAATAATAATAGCCCAGAGGTACTACCAATACCTGACTTCCCAACACCCCCACATATATATATAAGAATGTATATGTCACGAAATAAAACCGTAGTGGGGAAAAAAAAAATTAACAAAAGCTTGATGCACAAGTTTCACATACAAAAAAAAAAAATTGTGAATGAGTGTGTGCAGGGTGTACCGGTTTTTTTTTAATACAGCTGCTTATTGTATTTTCATTTTTATACTAATAATAATAATAGCCCTGATAAAGTAAGGTGTTGTTTGCTCCACTGTAGTGTACACAAACCAGTGCTACAATCCCAGCAATCAGTGGTGTTAATGATGGGTGTGTGCTGGAAGACAAAGGTCAGCATCAACGGTTGATAAACTCTTAATACAAGACCCTTGCCCTGAGCAAGAGACATGCTGAGAAATCTGAAGCTCGCTCGAACATCACCAGAGTTAAATACTGTGTTGTTGTGTTGCTCGTGGTTCGAGTATGGAATGTCAACTTGACCTACGCAGTGGTGTGTAGACATAGATGGAGTGTATAATGTGCGAATGATAGGAAGAGTTCGTGGTGTTGACAAATGTTCTTTTCTCACACTCATGTATGGCTGGAAGTCATCGACACCAACGACTGTGTACCTTTACTAAAGTTTAATTGGACGTACACACTCGACAGCACAGATAGTGACAAATCACAGGTTGGCATAATACATCATGGTACAGTGGATAACTGGTCTTGCAATGTTATGTTATATGGGCACTCATGTAGAATAATATTATAATGGACTGTCAGTAGCCAAGCACTCAGTATTGCCCATATATATATCAACTGAGTTTACTGACAAAGCACGTCAGATTATAAACAATATCCAAGATGGCTTCTACCTAATCTCGTCTAGCGAAGATTCTTTAACATAAGGTTCAGCACAGTTTTTTCATATAATAATATTGAACCGCTAGCAATGGGTTCTCATGTGTAGCAGTGATCTCTGGACTAATCAAGCGATAATACGGGCATCCCTTTTCTCTTCTTGAAAGTCACTACATGTTTTGGTTCCAAGATGGCTTCACTCGTGAGCTGTCACTCACGTTTGGATACAGATAATGAATCTGTCCTAAAGTTAGTCATTCATTAAATCTTTCATTGCTCTGTAGATTTGATCATGAACAATTGACTGCATTCTACAGGATATAGTGCTGCTAGGAATCGAAGTCGTTTTCATCGAGTCAAATATATTCTCTTAGACATTCAAATCGTACCTATCGAAAATGGTGGCTTCGTACGAGAGTTCATAAGAGTATCTATTATTACCTTGGTATCAGAAATATGATTCTGCCATTCCTTGGCAATACGAATAAACACTGGGGTAAAGCATACACGATAGGTCTAGACGACTATCACTTTCCCCACAAATACTGAGATCACTTTTTCCCCGGCGACAAGCCGACATAGAAAACACAGTCCCTATCAGGACGAAGCCAAATCACACCACACTCTAGCGACACATCCGCCGAATAGCCTTTGACCTCTCTAGAGACAACAGAACATATAGTTCGACTTAGATATGTAAAGATATACAGATATAAGACAGACTCGTCCTACTCAGACAAACAATACACATAAATTCAGGCCATAGATATTCTGAAGCAAGAACAATCTATTACTACCCAAACAAGAATAAATCGCAGAAAACTGGATTTATCCGCGGAGTTCGATCGAAAGAGCCGACACAACTTTCAAGGGAAGTAACTCAATAATGACTTTTCCTTAAGCACTATTTTGTTTACAAAATATTTGCGAACATAACAAGTATACCAATGTATAATATTGTAAGATATCAAAGACTGCACGTAACAGTCTTACCACACCTCCCGGGAAAAAAAAAATGGAACATTTTTTTTTTTTTGAAATACATCTAGGAGCAACGTACAATAGGCTCACAACGCATGAATAATGCGCAGATGAAAATATCAGGAATACCTATAACGCCTAATATGAGGCTAAGTCGACTTATGGAGCGACTGGTGAGAATGTGTCTCATAAACTGAGAGAAATTATTTCTCTACAAGTATATTTTTCCAGGAAGGTGTCATCAAAGTATAATACAATTCTGGCAATTACACAATGCCTAAAAAATTCATATCATCATTTCGTATTAGATATCTTAAATTTATGATTTATGAAGAAAAAATCATCAAAGCACAGCGGTGAATAAACATCAATGAACCGCTATGTAGTGATACAATCATTATATTATTAAATTACAAATGTGTATCTATCATGATATAGAAAAGGAACTACTATAGAACTAGACATATCAAGAAGTCTAAGCCCTAATAGTTATGTGGAATCATGTGGGCATCTTGACAGAATGTCTGCCATCACATTATCTGATCCACGAATAGCTCGCACAGAGAAATGAAAAGGTTGAAGAGCAATTGCATATCGAGTAGACCTCGAGCTCTTCAAATTCTTACTCTGTATAGCAGTAAGAGCTTTTTGGTCGGTTTCTACTATGAAATGTGCGCCTAGAAGGAATCTCTGTAGTTTGAGGATCGACCAAACCATAGCTAATAGCTCACGGTCTAAAACCGAATAATTCCTTTCTGCCGCATTAAGTTTTCTGGAAATATACATTACAGGATGCAGAGTTCCAGAGTACTCTTGCATTAGTGCCGCTCCAATCCCAGTGGATGAAGCGTCACTACGAAGAACGAATGTCTTATCTTTAGTGGGTAGCACTAAAATAGGTGGTGTTGAAAACAATGTTTTAATCTTATCCAGAGAGCATTGGCATTCCTGAGACCAGTGGACCACATTAGGCGAACCTTTCTTTAGAAGTGTTGAGAGAGGTGCCATGATAGAGGATAGATTCTGAATGAATCTGCCATAAAATTGAATAAGACCTAACAGACTTCTCACCTGTTTTTTAGTCTTAGGGATTGAGATGTTAAGTATCTTACTAGTATTATGGTCCTCTGTCTTTAGGAAACCATGACCAACTCGGTGGCCTAGGAAAGAAATTTCGCTAAAACCAATATAGGCTTTAGAGGGTTTCGCTGTCAGGTTGTGCTCACGCAAAGTAGACAGCAATTCATCTAACCCTGAATAGTGATCTTCCCAAGTATCGCTGAAAAGACAGATGTCGTCTAGATATGCAATGACATCTGACCGATAAGATAGGATTCGGCGCATCATGCGTACGAATGTAGCTGGTGCGTTCATAAGACCGAAAGGCATAAAATTCCATTGGAACAAACCTCTAGGTGTTGAAAAAGCCGTGAGAGGTTTGGCGCGTTCAGATAAAGGAACTTGCCAATATCCTTTAGACAAATCAAGTTTAGTGAAAAAATGAGATTTGGAGAGTCGAGTAAGTAGCTCTTCCAGTAAAGGCATAGGTTCGGCATCGAACTTCGTTACTTGATTCAATTTTCGATAGTCAACGCAAAGACGTATGTTATTGTCTTTTTTACGCACAATAACCATCGGCGAAGAATATGCAGAGGTGGATGGTTCGATTATTTTCAAATCTATCATCTCATCCAACTCTTTCTCGACCTGTGCTTGAAAATGTATAGGTATAGGATAAGGTCTAACCCTAATAGGAGTATGGTCAGTTAGAACAATGTCATGTTCAATGACATTCGTTTGTCCAGGGATGTCAGTGAGTACATCCTGAAATGTTTGCAACATAGTTGAAACTTGTCGCTGTTCTCCTAGAGACAAATCAGGAGAGACAGTAACGTTCTTCCATGATTCACTAGAATGAAGTGGGATCATTGGAAGAGGAAGATTTACATCTGAAAAACTTGTTTCCTCATCCTGTATCACGGACAGTGATGAGTAATGACCATGTTGTACTGGAGAATTGTCCGTTGCTTGGAAAATGGGTTGCAAATAATCCGGACGTTCATGGAATTCAGTAAGCATATTGATGTGGAAGGTTTTATGCTTCCCATCAATATCGACAATATAGTCGACATCGGAAATTTTCGATATTATATCGTACGGACCTTTCCAAGAAATAAGTAATCTGTTTTCCCTACAAGGTAGTAATACAAATGCTTTGTCACCAGGACAAAGTTGTCGTAAGCATCTCTTCTTATTGGCAAATTGCCTTGCCTTCTGTTTCGCAAATTCAGAAGAAGAAGTTGCTAATTTGCATGCTTCGATAATTTTTTGTCTCAACGCGATGACATATTCGTAGGATGACTTTGTGTCATCGTCAATATTGTCAGATGTTATGAGATCGTGAAGCAACGACATAGGGCCACGTGGACGCGCGCCAAAGACGAGTTCAAAGGGAGAAAATCCCGTATGTTCATTGGGTACCTCTCTGTAAGCGAAGAGGGCCGCAGGTAAAACTCTGTCCCAGTCTTGAGGATGATCCTCAGTTATCTTCCCCAGTAAGTTTTTAAGTGTTCTATTAAGGCGTTCGACCATACCATTAGACATTGGATGGTAGATACTACTTAAAGATCTATCTATCTGCAGAGTAGACATTACTTGAGACATGGTATCTGATATTAGTTGGGTGCCATGGTCTGACAATATCTCTCCGGGGAACCCCAGACGAGAAAATATAAGCCAAAGAGCATCTGCAATATCAGCAGTAGTAATGCTCTTCAGAGGAATAGCCTCTGGCCAACGTGTGCACATATCAACACACGTCAAGATAAACTGATGTCCTCTGGCAGACTTGATCTTAAATGGACCAATAATGTCTATGGCCATTTTTTGGAACGGCCGAATAGGAATGTCCGCCGCCTGAATGGGTGCAGCATGCCGTGGACCTTTGGATTTAACTTCCTGACATACTTTACAAGATCGACAATAAATCCGTATGTCCTTGTTTACCAATGGCCAAAAGAAAGCCGCAAGGACTCTTGACTTAGTACGGGAAAAACCCATGTGTCCAGCACACTGAGAGTCGTGAGCGTGCTGCAAAATTTTAACTCTCAAATTCTTGGGAACCAGGATTTGAGAATGACTTGACGTAATGGAGTCTTGAACCATACGTACAAGTACGCCATTCTTCTTTGTAATCCACGATTTACGACTTGTGTCTTTATTCGGATCACCTTTAGTTGCAAGAATGAAGAATTTCTTCAGAGTGGGATCATCTTCTTGCTGTTTTATAAACGAGTCACGAGAAATTACCAAGGGATTATCTTGGTTATGCACTTCATTATCTTCAGTAGATGAAGTTTGAGGCATATTAAGAGCCTGAGCTCTAGTGACTACAGCGTTAGCAATCTGCATGTTTTGCCTTTCCCACGTGGAAATTTGTTGCGGAGTGCATTCTTTGACTCCATGAATGCGACCGATGATGAGGTCAGCGATCGGATTCGGAAGAAGACATGCGTGTACATCTCCTGTAAAGAAAGGAGTAGCAATCCTAATGATAGCAGTAGAGTATTTCTCTAATGTGCCGCCAAATGTTACACATTTGACTACTTGTCCAGTGGCACGGGAAGGATCTACGAGTGACTGCCTAACACCAATTGTGGTGCATCCAGAATCAAATAGCACAGAGACTGGATTGTTATTCACTAAACCCTTATGTAAGACAAGAGAACCTCTTCCATCATGCGCGACTGATGCCGGAAGAGCAGGAAGAGGATGGCCACAGCTTAAAGTAGACACTGTGGTTGGCTCAAATAACGTTTTGCATTGGGGGCACTGAGATGCTCTCCCAAAATCAAAAGCGGCACATGCCATATTACTAGCATCATTATTATCTTTACTCTGTTTATAGGCTTCATGGGACTCTTGTTGTGCAGAGTTTGCCTGAAAATGTGGTTTATGTCTTTTGTTTTGAGATCTACCTCGGTTATTATCACCTCTGTAGTTATTGTTACCTCTATTGTAACCCCTATTTGGGTTTGAGTCATAGTTCCCTTGGTTACCATTATCATATTCATTATAATGAGTATCTCTGTAATTATGATCTTGTTGACTCCAAGACGGATAACCCTGATAGTTTCTATAATTACTTCCTCTACGGAAATTCCTATAATTATGACCACCCCTGTGTCGAGAGCTATCAGCTCGTCTCCAGTTCTTTGAAGAAGAACCCTGAAATGATTGGTTACCTTGGTTTTGATAACTATTATGGTTACCTTTTTTATCAAATCTGTTTTGAGGTCCCTGAAATCTGTGTGAATAATTGGGATTGTATGGTGTTGCTGAAGCAACTGGCATACTCTCCTTAATCTTAGTGTTGCCAAAAGTCACGTCGGGGTGTGCAGTGACATATTGGGAACAATATTCTTCCATTTCTTTTAGAGATTTGGGTTTACGCTCATGTATAAATTCAAGGAAAGGTTTGTTCACACATGACATAATCTTATCTCTGAGCAACAAATCCATAAGTCCTTCATACGTTTTTTCTGTTTTGGAAAGCTCAATCCAACGATCAACTGTGAGACGTGCCTTTGCAGTGAATTCTGAGAATTCTACACCCGTCTCAGGCACCATCGTTTTAAATAAAAGGCGATAGCCTTCCTCACTTAGCTGATATTTTTTTATCAAAGCCGCCCTAATGACATCATAATTATCCTTATCTGCTTCTCCTACAAGGCATAATCTAGTCAAAGATTCACCTTTCAAGTTTTCTGATAATTGATTAGCGTATTGTGATTTATCCACATTATGTGTACGACAAGAACGTTCAAATCTATCCAGCCAGAATGTAATATCGTCACTGGACTGATTGAACGGTGGAACCTTAACCTTGTAAGTAGAAGGTTTACCATTACCACTAGATGCCTGATTAACATTACTCATACTTGTCAATCTCAATTTCTCTAACTCAAATTCATGTTCTCTTATTGCTTTTTTCTCTTCAGCATCTAATCTTTTTTGTTCAGCCTCCCTGTCTAATCTTTTTTGTTCAGCTTCCCTGTCTAATCTTTTTTGTTCAGCTTCCCTGTCTAATCTTTTTTGTTCAGCTTCACTGTCTAATCTTTTTTGTTCAGCAGCAGCTTCTCTTTCTAATTTTTTTTTGTTCAGCTTCCCTGTCTAATCTTTTTTGTTCAGCTTCACTGTCTAATCTTTTTTGTTCAGCTTCACTGTCTAATCTTTTTTGTTCAGCAGCAGCTTCTTTTTCTATTTTTTTTTGTTCAGCTTCAAATCTCCTTTCCTCCACCTGCATCTGCAATTTCTTTTGTTCAGCAGCAGCCTCAGCTTCTCTTTCTAATCTTTTCTCTTCAGCCATAGTTTTTCTTTCTTCTGCAGCTAATGCTTTGTCATATTGAGCAACAGCCCATTGTTCTAATTGTTGACCAGTCTTATCAAGGGCTTTCCCTTGTGTAATGAAGTATTCTAATGTAGACATGATGTCTAACAATAATACTAATCACCTGAACCAATAATAATACCACAAGTTCTTAATGACTTGATTAATCAGTATACTATCCCAATATCTGTGGGTCACAAGCCTTAATAAGGTCTTGTATAATAGTAATAATAATCAGGTACTGGTTTATACCATAATCCAAGTGCAGTGCACAGGCAATTGTGTCTTATGAAATATACCTATATAACATATGTCAACCAACAGAATACATAAAGTACAAATAGGACTGACAATACAAGAACGTTTGCAGAAATCAAAATAAATCAAATAGGGAAATCAATGAAAATAATCACTGAATCTGCAAAGAATAACAACACAAATGACGTCACAATATATGAATATAAATTGTGAATAGAACTGAAAGATAGAAAAGGTTAGACCAACAAATTACAAACAAATCAAAACAAAACTAAAGAACAAGAAATATTACAAAAATAACAATAATTACAGACTTCACAGCTAACACAAAAGCAACAGTTGTCGCAGCAAATTTTCAATCAAGAAAATTGCACCTATAGAAAACGCCCACAACGGACCCTCTATGACGTGGGATATTCTGTTGTGAGGACGCCGCCCAACCTTAAACACAACCCGCTGACATAGAAACTAACATACTATACAAACAAATAACATGTAAACATAAATATATATATAAATTATGTGTATGATAGTATGTGTTGCAAAATAGGCTCAGTCTTACAGTAATGGCAAAGTTATTTTTATGAAAACAAACAAACTGCCACTTTATTCAATTAAACATTCTGGCCTTAAATATTAAAGTTCATCTACAGAAAAACAAGAAGATCCATCGATGAAAATAGGACTTCTTAGTTCACTAATACTGTCTTCCTGTTAATATTGACAAGAATTGATCCAACTGTTCTGTGAAACTCTGTAATGTCTAATGTAAAAATGTCAACAACGCTGACCTACATACTGCATTCACTTGACAGGTCACGTGACGAAGTGTTGACAAATAGCAAACCAATACTGCAAGTGTGTCGTATCAGCCACAGGAAACGGTCTGGTATCGGTAATCTGTTGACTTCTGAACTTCTGCGAGGTCAAACCCAGAAAGCTGGTCCACCAGTTGATAAAGTAAGGTGTTGTTTGCTCCACTGTAGTGTACACAAACCAGTGCTACAATCCCAGCAATCAGTGGTGTTAATGATGGGTGTGTGCTGGAAGACAAAGGTCAGCATCAACGGTTGATAAACTCTTAATACAAGACCCTTGCCCTGAGCAAGAGACATGCTGAGAAATCTGAAGCTCGCTCGAACATCACCAGAGTTAAATACTGTGTTGTTGTGTTGCTCGTGGTTCGAGTATGGAATGTCAACTTGACCTACGCAGTGGTGTGTAGACATAGATGGAGTGTATAATGTGCGAATGATAGGAAGAGTTCGTGGTGTTGACAAATGTTCTTTTCTCACACTCATGTATGGCTGGAAGTCATCGACACCAACGACTGTGTACCTTTACTAAAGTTTAATTGGACGTACACACTCGACAGCACAGATAGTGACAAATCACAGGTTGGCATAATACATCATGGTACAGTGGATAACTGGTCTTGCAATGTTATGTTACATGGGCACTCATGTAGAATAATATTATAATGGACTGTCAGTAGCCAAGCACTCAGTATTGCCCATATATATATCAACTGAGTTTACTGACAAAGCACGTCAGATTATAAACAATATCCAAGATGGCTTCTACCTAATCTCGTCTAGCGAAGATTCTTTAACATAAGGTTCAGCACAGTTTTTTCATATAATAATATTGAACCGCTAGCAATGGGTTCTCATGTGTAGCAGTGATCTCTGGACTAATCAAGCGATAATACGGGCATCCCTTTTCTCTTCTTGAAAGTCACTACATGTTTTGGTTCCAAGATGGCTTCACTCGTGAGCTGTCACTCACGTTTGGATACAGATAATGAATCTGTCCTAAAGTTAGTCATTCATTAAATCTTTCATTGCTCTGTAGATTTGATCATGAACAATTGACTGCATTCTACAGGATATAGTGCTGCTAGGAATCGAAGTCGTTTCCATCGAGTCAAATATATTCTCTTAGACATTCAAATCGTACCTATCGAAAATGGTGGCTTCGTACGAGAGTTCATAAGAGTATCTATTATTACCTTGGTATCAGAAATATGATTCTGCCATTCCTTGGCAATACGAATAAACACTGGGGTAAAGCATACACGATAGGTCTAGACGACTATCACTTTCCCCACAAATACTGAGATCACTTTTTCCCCGGCGACAAGCCGACATAGAAAACACAGTCCCTATCAGGACGAAGCCAAATCACACCACACTCTAGCGACACATCCGCCGAATAGCCTTTGACCTCTCTAGAGACAACAGAACATATAGTTCGACTTAGATATGTAAAGATATACAGATATAAGACAGACTCGTCCTACTCAGACAAACAATACACATAAATTCAGGCCATAGATATTCTGAAGCAAGAACAATCTATTACTACCCAAACGAAGAATAAATCGCAGAAAACTGGATTTATCCGCGGAGTTCGATCGAAAGAGCCGACACAACTTTCAAGGGAAGTAACTCAATAATGACTTTTCCTTAAGCACTATTTTGTTTACAAAATATTTGCGAACATAACAAGTATACCAATGTATAATATTGTAAGATATCAAAGACTGCACGTAACAAGCCCCTTCAGTCATAACTGACTATGGGAATGCGCCCCTGAGGTGACAGCCCTCAGCTGCTTATTTTTCTGGTGCTCCTTTCGACGTTTTCTCCTCACCTCTGCTTCTTGTGTGAGCCTCTCTTCGCCCAATCTGAGGTGGCGCCGTAAATAGCATCGCCACTTAGTGCGATCGACAGCTTTATCCTCCCATGTTGCTGGATCCATGTCCAGTGCCTTCATATCTCTCTTGCACACATCTTTGAACCTCAGCTGTGGTCGCCCAACTGTTCTCTTGCCATCTGCTAATTGTCCGTAGAAGATATCTTTTGGGATGCGACCATCATCCATGCGGCGAACATGGCCAAGCCAGCGAAGTCTGCGCTGTCTAAGAAGCGTATACATACTTTGAAGGCCAGCACGTGACAACACCTCGACATTTGTCACTTTATCTTTCCACGAGATGCCGATGGTGCGGCGTAGACACCGCAAATGGAAGGTATTGAGCCTTCTTTCTTGCTTAGCATAGGTCGTCCAGGTCTCGCTGTTTATACTTATATTCATGCTATTATTGTCAATGTATCAATGCATATGGCTTTGTAAGTTTATAAGGAATGTGAATAAAGATGTTGACCAAAAAAAAAAAAAAAAGATATATATATATATATATATATATATATATATATATATATATATATATATATATATATATATATATATATATATATATATATATATATATATATATATATATATATATATATATATATATATATGGTAATTTATTTTTTGGCTCGGCTTTAAAAGCCGACACAACAAAAATTGTTTCAGAAGTAACTAACAATTTTCATTTCTAGTTTTTTTTTTTGTAGGTCAGGCGTACCCCTTCAGAACAATCCCTAGCTTCATTTTCTGCCTAGGACTAGTGATTAGATGTTACGGTAGGTCTAGTTTTGTTGCTTTTTGATCGGTCAGAAAATGACTTCGCCCACTCATCAACTAAAATCTAATCTGTCTAGCTTTTCTGCGCAGTTTCCGCATTTTGACAACAAACTGTGGCTACCGAACAATCATCACCAATGTCAGCAATGTTTCAAAGTAGTTTGACACAATTATTTGCTTAGGAGATTTAGAAAATGTAAATATAAAGCGTGACATATTTCTCTAGCAATAACAACGAAAAAAACAAACACACGAATCGTCACACAAATTGTGATAATAACATCAAAACACGCACATGTTTTTTTTTCCACCACTGACAGTCATACGAGCCACAGACTCCGAATGTCCAGCCCGCAGGAAAGTTTGTTCACTTATTGTTGTTTCCGTAACTTCATTGTTTTTTTTTTTTTAACATAGACAGGGGTGTCAGCCCTATGCTAAAACCCCCAACCTGGAGGACCAGGTACCAGCTTTTGTCTGACCCCTACCCACACAGACCAGTCCAGCTTGGTTGAACCTACCAGGAGTAAAACTCCCACTGGCATAGCTCTGGGGATTGTCAGGGTACGCAAGCTGCCATACCGCTACAAGGTATAGGTACCATTGATGGCAGTAAATTTAATTTCGTTGATTTTGAAAAGGCTTTTGACAGCATACATAGGGACAGTTTATGGAAAATACTGAGGGCTTATGGAATTCCAAGCTGCATAGTGTCAATCATAAAAAGCCTCTATGCCAAATTTACGTGTAGTGTTGGGCAGAGCAACCTAACCTTTGAGGTGAAGACAGGAGTACGACAGGGATGCCCCTTATCAACCACTCTATTTTTAACAGTCATAGACTGGGTGATGCGCCAGACAACAGAGGGCAGTCCAAGAGGAATAAGATGGACAACATTTTCTACATTGGAAGATCTGGAATATGCAGATGACATTGCACTACTAGCACATTCACATCAACACATCCAGGAAAAAACGGATAGACTTAATAAGTTTAGCCAGCAGGTGGGCTTGAACATCAATTTAAAGAAGTCTGAGGTTATGACGCTCAAAGTGAGCAACCCTGAGCCCATATCAATAAGGAATCAGCAACTGGTACAGACAGATACCTTCACATACCTAGGAAGCATAGTAACACCAGACGGCGGGGAAGGCAAAGACATCAACATCAGAATGAATAAGGCAAGAACAGCCTTCTTTAGCCTAAACAACATCTGGAAGTCCTCCCAATACAGCACAAGCACAAAATTAAGATTATATCAGAGCTGTGTGTTTTCTGTGCTTCTCTATGGTGCGGAATGCTGGAGAGTTACAGAGAAGGAAATGTCGAAACTGTCCTCTTTTCACACAACATGCCTAAGAAAAATTCACCGAATCTTTTGGCCGAATACCATCACTAACCAAGATCTCCTTACTCGTAGCAAACAAGAGGACAGGCACATCATCATAGCTGGCAGACGCTGGAGCTGGGTTGGCCATGTCCTCAGAAGAGACCCCAATGCTATCACAAGAACAGCTATGCTTTGGACCCCTGAAGGAAAACGAAAGAGAGGCCGACCAAAAACAACTTGGCGTAGGACTGTGGAGGCTGAGATGCAAAGAATGAACCAGAGTTGGCGCACTGTACGAAGGATGGCCACCGACCGAGCAAAGTGGAATCAATTTGTTGTTGCCCTACAAGACGCCACTAGGCGTGATGGCCACTGACTGCTTTGACGGTCGGCGGCTAAGGATCAAAGAAGAGAAGAAGACGCACATGTGCTGCTTAACTACATTCAAATTAGTTGTTCAAATAGTAGTGGAAGTCATTCTACGAGT
Organism: Oreohelix idahoensis; assembly: GCA_024509875.1. Lineage (NCBI taxonomy): Eukaryota > Metazoa > Mollusca > Gastropoda > Stylommatophora > Oreohelicidae > Oreohelix > Oreohelix idahoensis. Next base: position 55,129 of record JAMPIV010018896.1, on the reverse strand, counting down.
TTTAAAATATGAACTGCATTAAACGGACGATTTTTTGGGGTTTATTCGTGATAAACTAAAAACAACGCTCTGAGCGTTGCGCTGGCACGGCGCGTTGAATTACGCAACGTTCAGAGCGTTGGTCTGGAGTCAAAGAGTTAACCTCTCACCTTCCCACTGTCTGGTAGGTTATACTTTTTAGTCAAAGGCTAATGGTGACAACCGTACATGGAACCGACCGAAAGCAACGATAAACTCCCGACGCTTTTGTCCCCTTGTACAATCATGAATCAAAACAAGTCATCGTTGTTACGAGAGGATTTATGATTTTAGCCACTATTGTAGTGAACTCGGGTAAATGTTGCACATTTTGGGTTTTGAAATACAATTGATGTATATTATGGTTTTGCGCTTCACGGTGTTGAAAGCGAGGAGTATAATTTGCTTAGTTTTAGTATGACGTGTCGCGTTGGTAAGGTAGCACGTGACGACATTATAATTGGACCCTTATTCTGCTAACCTTGGTCCCAGACGGACGCAATGTTGAAGTCTCCCGTGGAAATGATATTTATGTAAAGGATTTATTTATGATAAGGCACCAGGGTCTGCCTATTATTTGTGGATACGTTTTATGCCTCATTGATGAGATGGAATATGTTTCAAAGTGGATATAATATACAGGAGCAATATTTATTGAAAGTATCCAAGAAAGTCACATTAAATCGCGTAAGTTGGGTTGTTCAGTACCGGATTGCCGATCCACGGAATCACGTGTAAATAACCTGACCGTATGACGACTTAAGGAGGTAAACTCAAGTGACGATTTATTATATATTATTTAAATGATGATGAACTGTCTAATTGGATTTTATGCTGTCATTAAAATGTATTCGTTGGACTCTGAACACAACGGACTTATCCATCGATGTTGTTGAAGGTTGGCCATTTTTGCCCATCATTCGTATTTACCAACAAGGCACAATAAGCTCTAAACATAAAGAAGTATTGATAAACCAATAGCACAAATAATACATTGGTCAGAAAACAAAGAACATCTATAACGAATCAAACAAGCAGGAATTTAATGTCATACGACGTTGCCGCATGCCCCAACTTGATAAACTACCAGAAGACCCGTTAACAAGAGACGGAAACATTAATGACATTGAAAAAAACCGGCACCCAAAAAGTAGCAGAGAATACCACAACAAAACAGTGGCAACAAGGGTAAATAAGGCGGTAACAATCGTGGCATTTTTGAAAAAAGTCAACAAGGGAAACTAATAACTAGTATTGGAGACAAGAAGTTGTGGAAAGGCATATCCTCCGCCATTACTACGCATAGTACTTGAAGAAGAAGAAGTTGTAGTAGCAGTTGTAGCAGTAGTAATAGTTGTAGTAGTAGAAGTAGTAATAGTAGTAGTAGTAGTAGTAGTAATAGCAGTAGTAGCAGCAGTAGCTATTTGTGTACCAGTTGTGCAGTCTAATGTAATTTTACCACTCGCTTTATCCCACAGAAAGATACGGGTTTGGCTGACTGAATTAAAATGCTAGGTGACGGATAGTGGACCATAGAATTCATGTTATATTGCATTTTGTGTAATTTTAGTAAGTGACTGTTGTTTAAGTACCATACGCCGACCCTATAATAGCTACTTAGCGACAGGCGATATTTGTTAAAGTGCGCGTATGGATACATTAAATAATAACTGACTAGATAGGAATAGGCTAGAGACACCGTGTGCTCTACGTATATATATATATATATATATATATATATATATATATATATATATATATATATATATATATATATATATATATATATATATATATTAGTAGCATTTTTTTCATAATGTTTCTCCATCCTTAGGCATGACCTGATAAAAGGCGACCAGCGGTCTATTTTGGTCTTTTATTTTGCTTTATTTTGGTCTATATTTTGGTCCATTCTGGTCTATGTCGGGCCTTTTCTTCATTTACTGATTGGATTAAAGTTGTCTTCTTTTGGCTTACGCGTCAGTTGTGAACAGGACCGGCCACAGAGACTAACTAACTTGAGCGGTTGGCACATGACAGGAGGACTGGGCATGTATTTGCTGGAGGCCTATGCTCCCTGGAGAGATAAAGGGTATTGACTGAAAGAAAACAAAGGTGAGAAACTATCTAAATGCATAGAGAAATCCAAGAAAGGAAGAAAAAGGAGAATCATGCTATAAGAAAATGGGTTGACAATAAGATAATAATACAAGGACAGAATAATAGAGTATGTCGTAAAACGTGATTAATATAAGGATCTGATTACGCTGGCTAATACTTACTTATTTACTTAGTCGTTCCCCCTCTACCGTGAGGTGTAGAGGTTTGGGCTGGCTAATACATCATTTACAAATATTGACGCAGAAACCGCTGCTGCAGGAGCACGTGAAGGTATAAGCGTCCTGCAAGTGGAGCAGTTACAATGGTGGCTCCGTGCTTCGTAAGGAGCCCAAGTGGAAATTATGATGCATATGAAAATGATAAGGACTGCAATAAAACTATATACAATAATGAAATGGACGAACATTTATTCATCTATTTGCTTGTTTGCTCACAACGGAGCGTGATGTGACCACTGTAGTTGACACCTTCCCCCCTCCCCCCTTTTTTTTGCAGGACGCCTGCAGGAAAACAATCAAGTACTACTGCAGCTGTGGTTTCTGCAGCTATATGATGAAGTTGTCCGCCCTCAAGCACAACCTCATCTTAATCGCCTCTTACGACATGCCTGAGGGAGAATGGACCTGTTCTACCCTTTTCCTCATCAGAAAGTGACCATGATAACTACACGGAAACGAAATTCGTAATATGAAGGGAAAAACGAAAATCAGAAAGGTCACTAAAAGAGACTTTTTATTCGCCGATGAGGCTGCAATCGTCAACAGGAGCACCAGAGCTTGATGAGTTGCTCCTCTCAGGCTTGCAAGGACCTTGGTCTCACAATAAGTATAAATGAAACACGTGTGCTGGGTCAGGATGTGGATGTTGCACAAGTTATAACTGTCGATTACTATGAATAGGCAGTGGTGCACCACTTCATATACTAATGGTCTACCATCAACGACAAACTCTCTCTGGACACAGAAATTGTCAGCCGTGTTGGAAAAGTTGCAATCATCTTTGCCTGTCTTACAATGCGTTTTGGTGACACTCTAAACTCACAATGAAGACCACAGCTACGGTACATAATGCCTGCGTCACCAGCATGGTACTATATGGCAGCGTGAGATGATAACCAATGCTAAGCAAGAAATAATGCTAAATACCTTCCATCTAGTGTGTCTCCGCCACATCCTTGGTATTTCATGGAAGGACAAAGTGACAAATGTCGAGGTGCTGTCACGAGCTGGCCTTCAAAGCATGTATACACTGCTTAGACATCGCAGACTACGCTGGCTTGGATGCCCCTCGAATGGAAGATGGCCGCACCCCCAAATATTTTCTACGGACAACTGACAGGTAGCAGAAGAACAGCCGGACGACCGCAGTGTATTTTGGCTCGTTCCTCCAGGTAACTGGCGCTCTCTCTTCCAAATCTCTACACCTCACGGTAGAAGGGGAACGACTAAGTAAGTAAGTCTTCCAGGTAAAAGACTGAAAGACTTTATCTTATTAGAACAACAGTTGTGAAAAAAAAAGAATAAAATACTTAATCTTATTACCAAAAATGTTTACATTCAACATAAATGTGACACAAAGAAAATAAAACAGACTCGTTGTTTTTGATTTATACAAATATCAAATAGAATTTCCAAAAGAAATATAGTGTTAAAGAAAACCCAGTCTATAGTGTAGTTTTTACTAATATAAAATACAAGTGTTACTTTGAATGACACCAAATGTGACAAAAATGAAAATCTAATTTATGGTTTGGTATCTTTTCAAATACAATAGAATTGTTACTTTCACTATGTTATGTGGTGTGTTATAAAGAATGTTTTCTTTATTTGGACATACGTATAAAACTTCTCAATGCTGGTATGGTATACTCAGCTTTCTAATTTGTGGTTGTCTGCTTGGCTCAAAGGTTAGCCAAGTGTTACGGGTCTCCTGAAGTGTTGGACTCTCCTGCAGGATTCCCGGGGGTAATTATGTCAGGCTCCTTTTGTAGTTCCACGTTTCGGCCCTCAAGATTCCAGCTGTTATGTGCGACATTAAGGCTATAGAGCAAATAAATGTGACATTGCCTTAGTTAAGTGCTAAGCTGACACACTTTTGGCCCGCACCTCTCTGAAGGACTCAGTCCATCAGATAATTTATGACCCCGACTGAAGCGGGTATCATTCCAGTGTGGCATATAATCATGGGATATTATAGAATACTTTTCCCACCCATATAAATTGACAATAGTTATTATATGCATTACATACATGTCAAAAGTCTTACAAAAAAAAAACACTGCTGTATACATAAAGTAAGAGGAAAAACTGTGAATAGATTATTATTGACACAGATGATAGACATTACTGATAGATGTGTACAGTATTTCTGGCTCCGTGTGGAGCATAGGGTCCAACAGTTGCTTGATGGTCCCAGAAAGAATTATGAAGATCATAACTGTGGAATTATGGTTTGCATTTAAAGCATGAAGAAGACAAAGACAGTGGGTGTTAATTAACTCACGAGAACTAGCATATAAGAAGTTGTGAAGCTTGCATATACCAGGGAACAAGAGTTGAGAAATGCAATGAAATACATCTTCAGCTTAAATAAGGTAAAGGTAGTCCCATAGCAGATACTGCCGTAGGAGAGTGAAGTGTTAGAGACTTCACCATAATAGTTCCAGCATCGAGATGTGGGATGACCAGTTCCCTTCCTCACTGCTTTTTCGTTCTCTAACTCAAAGTCAGGTACCCATTTACAGCTGTACATCTTAATAATGATCATGAATTTAACGTAAGAATAATAAAATTTCTTGCATACCCGTCACAAATGTCAACCACAGATGCTTCTCGATGTGGCTTGCCTGGTCTTTCAGCTATAGCTGTAGTGGTCCCCTATTCTAATTTTGCGTATGATAGATGTGGCCACTAATCTAAGCTATTTCTTTTGTAAAGGCACTTAATTCTATTTAATTAAATGTTAGCAGAGCTAATTTCCCTTTAAATCCCATCTTTCCATGACGGAAAGGCAACCGCAGTTTTGCTGTTGTTTTAGCAAATTTATGCTAGAACATCTTTACAAAGAGTTTACAGGTTTAATAAAACTTGTCCTATCTCTACCAGGCTCTTAGGGAAAGTTCGGTCCCACAGTTTTGGGGATATATTTTAAACAAGACGCGCCCAAGCTTCCCACGTGCCTCACGTGAAGAATCGTGGGTCACCCTGTCATGAACATACCATTGGGTTCATAAATTAAATTGCCCCTCTTGCCGGTTCAAGCGTATTGGACTGTGGACTGGACATAGTCCCATTCAAAAAGATAGAATTTCTAGTCACCCCGGTGTAGAGTACAGTTTACTGTAGAGTATCTGTGTTGTAGATGTCTGGCCACTACTGAATGTCTGGATGCGGATGTTATGTTTTGGGTCATGCACTGATCATTACTGAAGAAAGTCTTCTTCAGTTATCTCTGCATCATCGAATGAACCTGTCATGTAGACCTTGAGTGGGAGTGTTAAGTAACGCAAATGGTGTAGTAGTTCGGTGTAACAGACCACTTGATAATACCTCTCACACACTCTCATGTAATGCAATGACGACTTGAACTGCCGCTGACATTTCAATAGTTTAATGAAGGCACGCAAACTGGACAGCACGGATACAGTCATGGGTACATGTTGACATAAATTCATTGGTTATTTGAATCGTGGATGATACATTCATGTAGTAGTGAAATAACAGTCAGCCTAAGGTAGCATTCACTGTTCTGGTAACTAATCGCCGTATCCTCTACTGACTGAACGCGTCAATGAGGATCGGTAAACATACAAAAGTCATTGGCCGAACCTTCATTTCATGGCTAAGTTCTTAAGCTGAAATATGTCCAATGTTTGTATAATAATTATAAACCACGATAGTGGGTTTTCACCTCATAACAAGATCTCGATACCACTGCCCGATAGTAGGATACATAATCTGTTCTCTTGACAGTGATCAAAAACATGATGACAGGAATATAACATGGCCGCCTTCCTGAGTTGTCGCTCACTCACTCGTAGGAAGGTAGATATAAGCCAAAGTTAATTTAGAATGTGCATATAAATAATTTCATAAAGTTTTTCCATACAGCGCTACAGTAATCACGTTACTTCATGTAGACCTAACTGCTGTAGGAAAGCCTGTCATCTTCGTCGATACAAAACACGACCCTAGCGATACGAAGCACAATGTTTCATCTAGGTCTAATCGACTCGAGATCATCAAAAATAGGGTCTGGCATAACTGGAGTCCGGATCACACATATGAGGAGGATCTCTGACAAATAGACTCTTGCAGAGACATAAACTTCTCCTGGAAAAACATCTATGAATCACTGTTAAACCTTAAACAGTGCCAGCCCTGGAAAAAGCACTCAGCCATCTTGGCGACATTATCGGAACTCTTCACAACCCAGAAGGACTACGAAAACCTGCGCTAGATTCCGGTAGAAAGAATATAGTCCGACCTGAACATACAAAGGTATACAATATACGACTGAATCTTCTTTCACTAGACAAGTAGTACACATGAATTCAGGCCATAAACATAACAAGCAAAATTAATCTATTTTCTGGCCCGAACAAATAAGAACGAACATGAATACAATATCCATGCGCCGGATCAATATCAAGAACGATCACTCATATAATAAAAAGTGTAAATCAATCATGAATTATCTAGCTTTACCAGAGGAAGCATTTTCATACACAAATGAATGCAAATATATATTTTCCATATTAAATAGCCATATCGTATTTTTGTAATATGTGCGTCAAAATATGCACGCAACAGATTACCACACCCCTCGGGGAAAAAAATGGTACATTTTTTTTTTTTGAAATACATCTAGGAGCAACATACAATAGGCTCACAACGCACCAATAACAATGCGCAGATGATAAGCATTGAGAATATATTTCATGAACTTAGAGAAAGTATTTCTCTAAGTATAAATATTTCCAGCGAGGTGTCACCAACGCATACTACAATACTGGCAATGCCACACTTTCTACATCAGTTTATACATAAATTTCATGTTAGATATCTTAACATCATGATCATCAAAGACGAAAAAAACATTGAAAGACCAGCGGTGAATAAACATCAGTGAACCGCTAAGTAGTGTTACAATCAATATATGATATATTCCATATGTGTACACATTTCAACATAGGAACAACTGTAGCAAAGTTAGTGTTACGTACAGTCTTTGATATCTTACAATATAATACATTTGTATGCTTGTTATGTTCGCAAATATTTTGTAAACAAAATAGATACTTTTTAGTGCTTAAGGAAAAGTCATTATTGAGTTACTTCCCTTGAAAGGATTTCGATCGAACTCCGCGGATGAATCCAGTTTTACTGCGATTTATTCTTTGTTTGGGTAGAAATAGGTTGTTCTTGCTTCAGTGTATCTATGGCCTGAATTTATGTGTATTGTTTGTCTGGGTAGGACGAGTCTGTCTTATATCTGAATATCTTTGCATGTCTAAGTCGAACTATATGGTCTTTTGTCGTTAGAAAGGTCAAAGGGCGGTTCGGCGGATGTGTCGCGAGAGAGGTGTGATTTGGCTTCGTCCTGATGGGGACTGTGTTTTTCTATGTCGGCTTGTCGCCGGAAAAAGTGATCTCAGTATTTGTGGGGAAAGTGATAGTCGTCTAGACCTATCGTGTATGCTTTACCCCAGTGTTTATTCTTATTGCCAAGGAATGGCAGAATCATATTTCTGATACCAAGGTAACAAAAGATTCTCCGTATGAACTCTGGCTAAGCCACCGTTTTTCGATAGGCACGATTTGTACGTCTGAGAGAATATATTTAACTAGATGAAAACGACATTCATTCCTAGCAGCATTATATCTCGTATGATGAAATCTATTGTATTATGATAGAATCTACAGAGCAACGAGAACATTTAATGAATGATTAACTTTGATTCAGTTGTATCCAAACGTGAGTGACAGCTCACGAGAGAAGCCATCTTGTATTCAAATATTTTATGACTTTCAAGAAGAGAAAGGGATACCCCGTATTATCGCTTGATAAGTCCAGAGATCACTGCTACACATGAGAACCCATTACCAGCGGTTCAATATGATTATATGGAAAATATGTGCTGAACATTATTCTAAGGAATCTTCGCTAGACGAGGTTAGGTCTAGAAGCCATCTTGAATATTGTTGATAATCTGACGTGCTTTGTCAGTAAACTCAGATGATATTTATATATATATATGGGCAATACTGAGTGCTTGTCTACTGACAGTCCATTATACTACTATTCTACATGAGTGCCCATGTATTATTGCAAGACCATTTATCCACTGTACTATGATGTATTATGCCAACCTGTGATTTGTCACTATTCGTGCTGTCGAGTGTGTACGTCCAATTAAACTGTAGCAAAGGTACACAGTCGTTGGTGTCGATGACTTCCAGCCATACATGAGTGTGAGAAAAGACCATTTGTCAACACCACGAACTCTTCTTATCATTCGCATATTATACTCAATCTATGTCTACACACCACTGCGTAGGTCGAGTTGACATTCCATACTCAAACCACAAGGAACACAACAACACAGCATGTAGCTCTGGTTTGTGTACACTACAGTGGAGCAAACAACACCATGGGATGTTCTCATTTGGTGGACCAGCTTTCTGGGTTTGACCTCGCAGAAGTTAAGAAGTCAACAGACTACCGATACCAGACCGTTTCCTGTGGCTGATACGACACACTTGCAGTATTAGTTTGCTCTTTGTGAACACTTCGTCACGTGACCTGTCAAGTGAATGCAGTATGTAGGTCAGCGTTGTTGACATTTTTACATTAGACATTACAGAGTTTCACAGAACAGTTGGATCAATTCTTGTCAATATTAACAGGAAGACAGTATTATTGAACTAAGAAGTCCTATTTTCATCGATGGATCTTCTTGTTTTCTATATATGAACTTTAATATTTAAGGCCAGAATTTATATTTCAATAAAGTGGCAGTTTATTTAGTTTTTACAAGAATAACTTTGCCATTACTGTAAAACTGAGCCTATTTTGCAACACATACTATCATACACATAATTTATATATTTATGTTTCTTCTTCTTCTTCAGTCCTTAGCCACCGACCGTCAAAGCAGTCAGTGGCCATTACGCCTAGTGGCGTCTTAGGGCAACGGCAAATCAATCCATTTGCTGTTGTTTCCGTAATCGAAGTGACTGGCAAACGGGTGATCAGCCCGTTGGTATATTTATGTTTACATGTTATTTATTTGTATAGTATGTTAGTTTATATGTCAGCGGGTTGTGTTTAAGGTTGGGCGGCGTCCTCACAACAGAATATCCCACGTCATAGAGGGTCCGTTGTGGGCGTTTTCTTTAGGTGCAATTTCCTTAATTGGAAATTTGCTTGCAACAACTAGTTGCTATTTGTGTTAGCTGTGAAGACTGTAATTATTGTTATTTTTGTAATATTTCTTTGTTCTTTAGTTTTGTTTTGATTTGTTTGTAATTTGTTGGTCTAACCTTTTCTATCTTTCAGTTCTATTCACAATTTATATTCATATACTGTGACGTCATTTGTGTTGTTATTCTTTGCAGATTCAGTGATTATTTTCATTGATTTCCCTATTTGATTTATTTGATTTCTGCAAACGTTTTCGTATTGTCAGTCTTATTTGTACTTTATGTATTCTGTTGGTTGACATATGTTTTATATAGGTATATTTCATAAGACACTATTGCCTGTGCACTGCACTTGGATTATGGTATAAACCAGTACTTGATTATTATTACTGTTATACAAGACCTTATTAAGGCTTGTGACCCACAGATATTGGGATAGTGTACTGATTAATCAAGTCATTAAGAACTTGTGGTATTATTATTATTTCAGGTGATTAGTATTATTGTTAGACATCATGTCTACATTAGAATACTTCATTATACAAGGGAAAGCCCTTGATAAGACTGGTCAACAATTAGAAGAATGGGCAGTTGCTCAATATGACAAAGCATTAGCTGCAGAAGAGAGAAAAGCTGCTGCAGAGGAGAGAAAAGCTGCTGAAGCTGAAGAGACAAAAGCTGCTGCAGGAGAGAGAAAAGCTCTGGCTGAAGAGAACAGATTAGAAAGAGAAGCTGAGGATGATACTGAAAAAAAGAAAACGCAGATGAAGGTGGCGGAAAGGAAATTTGAAGCTAAACAAAAAAAATTAGAAAGAGAAGCTGCTGCTGAACAAAAGAAATTAGAAGCTGAAGCTGAACAAAAAAAATTAGAAGAGAAGCTGTTAGATGCTGAAGAGAAAAAAGCAATAAGAGAACATGAATTTGAGTTAGAGAAATTGAGATTGACAAGTATGAGTAATGTTAATCAGGCATCTAGTGGTAATGGTAAACCTTCTACTTACAAGGTTAAGGTTCCACCGTTCAATCAGTCCAGTGACGATATTACATTCTGGCTGGATAGATTTGAACGTTCTTGTCGTACACATAATGTGGATAAATCACAATACGCTAATCAATTAGCAGAAAACTTGAAAGGTGAATCTTTGACTAGATTATGCCTTGTAGGAGAAGCAGATAAGGATAATTATGATGTCATTAGGGCGGCTTTGATAAAAAAATATCAGCTAAGTGAGGAAGGCTATCGCCTTTTATTTAAGACGATGGTGCCTGAGACAGGTGTAGAATTCTCAGAATTCACTGCAAAGGCACGTCTCACAGTTGATCGTTGGATTGAGCTTTCCAAAACAGAAAAAACGTATGAAGGACTTATGGATTTGTTGCTCAGAGATAAGATTATGTCATGTGTTAACAAACCATTCCTTGAATTTATACATGAGCGTAAACCCAAATCTCTAAAGGAAATGGAAGAATATTGTTCCCAATATGTCACTGCACACCCCGACGTGACTTTTGGCAACACTAAGATTAAGGAGAGTATGCCAGTTGCTTCAGCAACACCATACAATCCCAATTATTCACACAGATTTCAGGGACCTCAAAACAGATTTGATAAAAAAGGTAACCATAATAGTTATCAAAACCAAGGTAACCAATCATTTCAGGGTTCTTCTTCAAAGAACTGGAGACGAGCTGATAGCTCTCGACACAGGGGTGGTCATAATTATAGGAATTTCCGTAGAGGAAGTAATTATAGAAACTATCAGGGTTATCCGTCTTGGAGTCAACAAGATCATAATTACAGAGATACTCATTATAATGAATATGATAATGGTAACCAAGGGAACTATGACTCAAACCCAAATAGGGGTTACAATAGAGGTAACAATAACTACAGAGGTGATAATAACCGAGGTAGATCTCAAAACAAAAGACATAAACCACATTTTCAGGCAAACTCTGCACAACAAGAGTCCCATGAAGCCTATAAACAGAGTAAAGATAATAATGATGCTAGTAATATGGCATGTGCCGCTTTTGATTTTGGGAGAGCATCTCAGTGCCCCCAATGCAAAACGTTATTTGAGCCAACCACAGTGTCTACTTTAAGCTGTGGCCATCCTCTTCCTGCTCTTCCGGCATCAGTCGCGCATGATGGAAGAGGTTCTCTTGTCTTACATAAGGGTTTAGTGAATAACAATCCAGTCTCTGTGCTATTTGATTCTGGATGCACCACAATTGGTGTTAGGCAGTCACTCGTAGATCCTTCCCGTGCCACTGGACAAGTAGTCAAATGTGTAACATTTGGCGGCACATTAGAGAAATACTCTACTGCTATCATTAGGATTGCTACTCCTTTCTTTACAGGAGATGTACACGCATGTCTTCTTCCGAATCCGATCGCTGACCTCATCATCGGTCGCATTCATGGAGTCAAAGAATGCACTCCGCAACAAATTTCCACGTGGGAAAGGCAAAACATGCAGATTGCTAACGCTGTAGTCACTAGAGCTCAGGCTCTTAATATGCCTCAAACTTCATCTACTGAAGATAATGAAGTGCATAACCAAGATAATCCCTTGGTAATTTCTCGTGACTCGTTTATAAAACAGCAAGAAGATGATCCCACTCTGAAGAAATTCTTCATTCTTGCAACTAAAGGTGATCCGAATAAAGACACAAGTCGTAAATCGTGGATTACAAAGAAGAATGGCGTACTTGTACGTATGGTTCAAGACTCCATTACGTCAAGTCATTCTCAAATCCTGGTTCCCAAGAATTTGAGAGTTAAAATTTTGCAGCACGCTCACGACTCTCAGTGTGCTGGACACATGGGTTTTTCCCGTACTAAGTCAAGAGTCCTTGCGGCTTTCTTTTGGCCATTGGTAAACAAGGACATACGGATTTATTGTCGATCTTGTAAAGTATGTCAGGAAGTTAAATCCAAAGGTCCACGGCATGCTGCACCCATTCAGGCGGCGGACATTCCTATTCGGCCGTTTCAAAAAATGGCCATAGACATTATTGGTCCATTTAAGATCAAGTCTGCCAGAGGACATCAGTTTATCTTGACGTGTGTTGATATGTGCACACGTTGGCCAGAGGCTATTCCTCTGAAGAGCATTACTACTGCTGATATTGCAGATGCTCTTTGGCTTATATTTTCTCGTCTGGGGTTCCCCGGAGAGATATTGTCAGACCATGGCACCCAACTAATATCAGATACCATGTCTCAAGTAATGTCTACTCTGCAGATAGATAGATCTTTAAGTAGTATCTACCATCCAATGTCTAATGGTATGGTCGAACGCCTTAATAGAACACTTAAAAACTTACTGGGGAAGATAACTGAGGATCATCCTCAAGACTGGGACAGAGTTTTACCTGCGGCCCTCTTCGCTTACAGAGAGGTACCCAATGAACATACAGGATTTTCTCCCTTTGAACTCGTCTTTGGCGCGCGTCCGCGTGGCCCTATGTCGTTGCTTCACGATCTCATAACATCTGACAATATTGACGATGACACAAAGTCATCCTACGAATATGTCATCGCGTTGAGACAAAAGATTATCGAAGCATGCAAATTAGCAACTTCTTCTTCTGAATTTGCGAAACAGAAGGCAAGGCAATTTGCCAATAAGAAGAGATGCTTACGACAACTTTGTCCTGGTGACAAAGCATTTGTATTACTACCTTGTAGGGAAAACAGATTACTTATTTCTTGGAAAGGTCCGTACGATATAATATCGAAAATTTCCGATGTCGACTATATTGTCGATATTGATGGGAAGCATAAAACCTTCCACATCAATATGCTTACTGAATTCCATGAACGTCCGGATTATTTGCAACCCATTTTCCAAGCAACGGACAATTCTCCAGTACAACATGGTCATTACTCATCACTGTCCGTGATACAGGATGAGGAAACAAGTTTTTCAGATGTAAATCTTCCTCTTCCAATGATCCCACTTCATTCTAGTGAATCATGGAAGAACGTTACTGTCTCTCCTGATTTGTCTCTAGGAGAACAGCGACAAGTTTCAACTATGTTGCAAACATTTCAGGATGTACTCACTGACATCCCTGGACAAACGAATGTCATTGAACATGACATTGTTCTAACTGACCATACTCCTATTAGGGTTAGACCTTATCCTATACCTATACATTTTCAAGCACAGGTCGAGAAAGAGGTGGATGAGATGATAGATTTGAAAATAATCGAACCATCCACCTCTGCATATTCTTCGCCGATGGTTATTGTGCGTAAAAAAGACAATAACATACGTCTTTGCGTTGACTATCGAAAATTGAATCAAGTAACGAAGTTCGATGCCGAACCTATGCCTTTACTGGAAGAGCTACTTACTCGACTCTCCAAATCTCATTTTTTCACTAAACTTGATTTGTCTAAAGGATATTGGCAAGTTCCTTTATCTGAACGCGCCAAACCTCTCACGGCTTTTTCAACACCTAGAGGTTTGTTCCAATGGAATTTTATGCCTTTCGGTCTTATGAACGCACCAGCTACATTCGTACGCATGATGCGCCGAATCCTATCTTATCGGTCAGATGTCATTGCATATCTAGACGACATCTGTCTTTTCAGCGATACTTGGGAAGATCACTATTCAGGGTTAGATGAATTGCTGTCTACTTTGCGTGAGCACAACCTGACAGCGAAACCCTCTAAAGCCTATATTGGTTTTAGCGAAATTTCTTTCCTAGGCCACCGAGTTGGTCATGGTTTCCTAAAGACAGAGGACCATAATACTAGTAAGATACTTAACATCTCAATCCCTAAGACTAAAAAACAGGTGAGAAGTCTGTTAGGTCTTATTCAATTTTATGGCAGATTCATTCAGAATCTATCCTCTATCATGGCACCTCTTTCAACACTTCTAAAGAAAGGTTCGCCTAATGTGGTCCACTGGTCTCAGGAATGCCAATGCTCTCTGGATAAGATTAAAACATTGTTTTCAACACCACCTATTTTAGTGCTACCTACTAAAGATAAGACATTCGTTCTTCGTAGTGACGCTTCATCCACTGGGATTGGAGCGGCACTAATGCAAGAGTACTCTGGAACTCTGCATCCTGTAATGTATATTTCCAGAAAACTTAATGCGGCAGAAAGGAATTATTCGGTTTTAGACCGTGAGCTATTAGCTATGGTTTGGTCGATCCTCAAACTACAGAGATTCCTTCTAGGCGCACATTTCATAGTAGAAACCGACCAAAAAGCTCTTACTGCTATACAGAGTAAGAATTTGAAGAGCTCGAGGTCTACTCGATATGCAATTGCTCTTCAACCTTTTCATTTCTCTGTGCGAGCTATTCGTGGATCAGATAATGTGATGGCAGACATTCTGTCAAGATGCCCACATGATTCCACATAACTATTAGGGCTTAGACTTCTTGATATGTCTAGTTCTATAGTAGTTCCTTTCTATATCATGATAGATACACATTTGTAATTTAATAATATAATGATTGTATCACTACATAGCGGTTCATTGATGTTTATTCACCGCTGTGCTTTGATGATTTTTCTTCATAAATCATAAATTTAAGATATCTAATACGAAATGATGATATGAATTTTTTAGGCATTGTGTAATTGCCAGAATTGTATTATACTTTGATGACACCTTCCTGGAAAAATTTACTTGTAGAGAAATAATTTCTCTCAGTTTATGAGACACATTCTCACCAGTCGCTCCATAAGTCGACTTAGCCTCATATTAGGCGTTATATTTATTCCTGATATTTTCATCTGCGCATTATTCATGCGTTGTGAGCCTATTGTACGTTGCTCCTAGATGTATTTCAAAAAAAAAATGTTCCATTTTTTTTCCCGGGAGGTGTGGTAAGACTGTTACGTGCAGTCTTTGATATCTTACAATATAATACATTTGTATGCTTGTTATGTTCGCAAATATTTTGTAAACAAAATAGATACTTTTTAGTGCTTAAGGAAAAGTCATTATTGAGTTACTTCCCTTGAAAGGATTTCGATCGAACTCCGCGGATGAATCCAGTTTTACTGCGATTTATTCTTTGTTTGGGTAGAAATAGGTTGTTCTTGCTTCAGTGTATCTATGGCCTGAATTTATGTGTATTGTTTGTCTGGGTAGGACGAGTCTGTCTTATATCTGTATATCTTTACATATCTAAGTCGAACTATATGTTCTTTTGTCTCTAGAGAGGTCAAAGGCTGTTCGGCGGATGTGTCGCGAGAGAGGTGTGATTTGGCTTCGTCCTGATAGGGACTGTGTTTTTCTATGTCGGCTTGTCGCCGGAAAAAGTGATCTCAGTATTTGTGGGGAAAGTGATAGTCGTCTAGACCTATCGTGTATGCTTTACCCCAGTGTTTATTCTTATTGCCAAGGAATGGCAGAATCATATTTCTGATACCAAGGTAACAAAAGATGCTCCTTATGAACTCGCTTACGAAGCCACCGTCTTTCGATAGGCACGATTTGTACGTCTGAGAGAATATATTTAACTATATGAAGATGACATTCATTCCTAGCAGCACTATATCTTGTATGATGAAATCAATTGTATTATGATAGAATCTACAGAGCAACGAGAACATTTAATGAATGATTAACTTTGATTCAGTTGTATCCAAACGTGAGTGACAGCTCACGAGAGAAGCCATCTTGTATTCAAATATTTTATGACTTTCAAGAAGAGAAAGGGATACCCCGTATTATCGCTTGATAAGTCCAGAGATCACTGCTACACATGAGAACCCATTACCAGCGGTTCAATATGATTATATGGAAAATATGTGCTGAACATTATTCTAAGGAATCTTCGCTAGACGAGGTTAGGTCTAGAAGCCATCTTGAATATTGTTGATAATCTGACGTGCTTTGTCAGTAAACTCAGATGATATATATATATATGGGCAATACTGAGTGCTTGTCTACTGACAGTCCATTATACTACTATTCTACATGAGTGCCCATGTATTATTGCAAGACCATTTATCCACTGTACTATGATGTATTATGCCAACCTGTGATTTGTCACTATTCGTGCTGTCGAGTGTGTACGTCCAATTAAACTGTAGCAAAGGTACACAGTCGTTGGTGTCGATGACTTCCAGCCATACATGAGTGTGAGAAAAGACCATTTGTCAACACCACGAACTCTTCTTATCATTCGCATATTATACTCATCTATGTCTACACACCACTGCGTAGGTCGAGTTGACATTCCATACTCAAACCACAAGCAACACAACAACACAGAATGTAGCACTGGTTTGTGTACACTACAGTGGAGCAAACAACACCATTGGATGTTATCAGTTAGGCATATAATTTAACAGTTATGAATCATGTGGGCATCTAGACAAAATATCTACCATCACATTTTCTGACCCACGGATAGCTCGCACCGAAAAATGAAATGGCTGTAGAGCAATCGCGTATCGCGTTGATCTCGTGCTCTTCAGATTTTTACTCTGAATAGCCGTAAGAGCTTTCTGGTCAGTTTCCACAATGAAATGCGCGCCCAGAAGAAATCTTTGCAGTTTAAGGATTGACCAAACCATAGCCAATAATTCACGGTCTAGGACCGAGTAATTCTTTTCTGCGGCATTTAATTTCCGAGAAATATACATCACAGGATGCAGAGTTCCAGAGTACTCTTGCATTAGTGCAGCTCCAATCCCTGTGGATGAAGCGTCACTACGAAGAATAAATGTCTTATCCTTAGAAGGCAATACTAGGATAGGTGAAGTAGAAAACATAGTTTTAACCTTATCCAAAGAGGATTGACATTCTTGAGTCCAATGGACTACATTAGGAGACCCTTTCTTTAGCAAGGAAGAAAGAGGTGACATAATGGAGGACAGATTCGGGATGAATCGTCCATAAAATTGTATTAGACCTAAGAGACTTCGCACTTGCTTTTTAGTCTTAGGAATAGAAATGTTAAGTATCTTACTTGTATTATGGTCTTCTGTTTTTAGGAACCCATGACCAACACGGTGACCTAAGAAAGATATTTCGCTAAAACCAATACACGCTTTCGATGGTTTCGCTGTCAGGTTATGCTCGCGTAAGATAGACAATAGTTCATTTATCCCATTATAGTGATCGTTCCAAGTATCACTGAAAAGACAGATGTCATCAAGATATGCAATGACATCTGAGCGATGAGATATGATTCGACGCATCATGCGTACGAATGTTGCAGGGGCGTTCATTAGGCCAAAAGGCATGAAATTCCATTGGAATAGACCCCTAGGCGTCGAAAAAGCAGTAAACGGTTTGGCGTGTTTGGATAGTGGAACTTGCCAATATCCCTTAGACAAATCGAGTTTAGTAAAGAAATGAGAATTCGATAGTCTGGTAAGTAGCTCTTCAAGTAAAGGCATAGGTTCAGCATCAAATTTCGTCACTTGGTTCAATTTGCGATAATCAACGCAAAGACGTATGTTGTTGTCTTTTTTTCGCACGATAACCATCGGTGAAGAATATGCTGATGTGGATGGTTCAATTATTTCCAACTCTATCATTTCATCCAACTCTTTTTCTACCTGTGCTTGAAAATGTATCGGGATAGGATACGGTCTGACCCTTATAGGATTATGGTCAGTAAGAATAATGTCATGTTGAATGACATCAGTTTGACCAGGAATGTCAGTAAGGACATCCTGAAATTGTTCTAACATAGTAGAAACTTGTTTCTGTTCTCCTGGAGATAATTCGGGAGAAATCGCAACATCTTTCCATGATTCATTAGAGTGAAGCGGAATCATTGGAAAAGGTAGATTTACATCCGAGAAACTCGTTTCCTCATCCTGTATTACTGACAGTGATGAGTAATGTCCATGTTGGACTGGAAAATCGTCCGTTGCCTGGAAAACAGGTTGTAAATAATCCGGACGTTCATGGAATTCCGTGAGCATGTTGATGTGGAAGGTTTTATGCTTCCCGTCAATATCGACGATATAGTCAACATCGGAAACTTTTGATATTATATCGTACGGACCTTTCCAAGAAATAAGAAGTCTGTTTTCTCTACAAGGTAGCAGGACCAATACTTTGTCACCTGGACAGAGTTGTCGCAAGCGTCTGGTCTTATTGGCAAATTGCCTTGCCTTCTGTTTCGCAAATTCAGAAGAAGCAGTTGCCAATTTGCATGCTTCGATAATCTTGTGTCTAAGTGCAATGACATATTCGTAAGAGGATTTTGTGTCATCGACAATATTATCAGCAGTTATGAGATCATGAAGTAAGGACATAGGACCTCGCGGTTTCGCGCCGAAGACAAGTTCAAAAGGAGAAAATCCTGTATGTTCGTTGGCGACCTCTCTATATGCAAAGAGAGCCGCGGGTAAAACCCTGTCCCAATCCTGAGGATGATCCTCAGTTATCTTACCTAGTAGGTTTTTCAGAGTTCTATTTAGACGTTCCACCATCCCATTGGACATAGGATGATAAATACTACTCAGAGATCTCTCTATCTTTAGAGTCGACATCACTTGAGACATGGTATCCGATATAAGTTGGGTACCATGGTCCGATAATATTTCTGCTGGAAATCCCAGACGAGAAAATATTAACCAAAGAGCATCTGCAATATCAGCAGTAGTTATGCTCTTTAGAGGAACAGCCTCTGGCCAACGTGTGCACATATCAACACACGTCAAAATAAATTGGTGTCCTCTAGCAGACTTTATCTTAAATGGACCAATGATGTCTATCGCCATTTTTTGAAATGGCCGAATGGGAATGTTTGCAGCCTGAATAGGTGCATCATGGCGTGGACCTCTGGATTTAATCTCTTGACATACTTTACAAGATCGACAATAGATTCGTATGTCCGTATTCACAGCAGGCCAAAAGAAAGATTGAAGAACTCTAGCTTTAGTACGGGAAAAACCCATATGTCCAGCACACTGCGAATCATGAGCGTGCTGTAAGATTTTAACTCTCATATTTTTAGGCACAAGGATTTGAGAATGAATGGACTTAGCGGAGTCTTGTACCATACGTACAAGTACGCCATTCTTCATCGTAATCCAAGATTTACGATTTGTATCCTTATTCGGATCACCTTTTGTTGCCAGAGTAAAGAATTTCTTTAGAGTAGGATCATCTTCCTGCTGTTTTATAAAGGAAACATGCGAAATTTCCAAGAGATCACCTTGGTTCTGGTCATTATTATCTCCAGAAGGCGAAGATTGCGGCATGTTTAGAGCTTGAGCTCTAGTGACTACAGCATTTGCAGTATGCATATTATCACTTTCCCACTCGGCAATTTGTTGCGGAGTGCATTCTTTCGCACCATGAATGCGACCGACGATAAGATCAGCGATCGGATTCGGCAGAAGACATGCGTGCACATCTCCTGTAAAGAAGGGAGTAGAGATGTTGATAATGGCAGTGGAGTACTTCTCCAATGTGCCACCAAATGTTATGCATTTGATTATCTTGCCAGTTGCTCGAGAAGGATCTATAAGTGACTGCCTCACTCCAATGGTTGTGCACCCGGAATCGAAAAGAATTGAGACCGGAGTACCATCTACTAGACCTCTATTCAAGACAAGAGCACCTCTTCCATCATGCGCGACTGACGCAGGAAGAGCAAGAAGAGGATGACCACAGCTTAAAGTCGAAACTGTGGTTGGCTCGAATAATGTTTTGCATTGGGAACACTGAAATGCTCTGTCAAAATCGAAAGCAGAACATCCCACACTATTAGAGTCTTTCTTATCATTGGTTTGATTACCGGCTTCGTGAAACTCTTGTTGTGCAGAGTTAGCCTGGTAATGAGATTTACCATGTCTTTTGTGTTGTGATCTACCTCGGTTATAATTGCCTCTGTAATTATTATTCCCTCTGTTATAACCCCTATTTGGGTTGGAATCATAATATTCATGATCATAATCATCATGCTCATTATAATGAGTATCCCTGTAATGTTGGTTTTGTTGTTTCCATGAAGAACTTGGGTAGTTCCTATGGTTACTCCCTTTTCGGAAATTTCTATAATTATGGGCACCCCTCGCGTATCGAGGACTGTCAGCCCGATTCCAGTTCTTCGAAGAAGAACCCTGATTTGAGTGGTTACCTTGGTTTTGATACTTATTCCAATTAACCTTTTTATCAAATTTATTTTGAGCTCCTTGGAATTTGTGTGAGTAATTATGATTATATTCTGTTGCTGAAGCAACTGGCATACCCTCTTTAATGTTAGTGTTACTAAGAATCATGTCAGGGTGTGCCGTGGCATACTGGTCACAATATTCTTCCATTTGCTTTAATGTACTAGGTTTACGCTCATGTAAAAACTCTAGGAATGGTTTATTTACCGAGGACATGACCTTGTCTCTTAGCAATAAATCCGTAAGACCATCAAATGTTTTCTCTATTTTGGATAATTCAATCCATCGTGAGAGTGTAAGTCGTGCTTTTGAAATGAAATCTGAGAATTCTACACCTACCTCAGGTCTCATTGTTTTAAACAAAAGACGATAACCTTCTTCTGACAGCTGATACTGGCCACCACTGTAGAGTACAGTTTACTGTAGAGTATCTGTGTTGTAGATGTCTGGCCACTACTGAATGTCTGGATGCGGATGTTATGTTTTGGGTCATGCACTGATCATTACTGAAGAAAGTCTTCTTCAGTTATCTCTGCATCATCGAATGAACCTGTCATGTAGACCTTGAGTAGGAGTGTCAAGTAACGCGAATGGTGTAGTAGTTCGGTGTAACAGACCACTTGATAATACCTCTCACACACTCTCATGTAATGCAATGACGACTTGAACTGCCGCTGACATTTCAATAGTTTAATGAAGGCACGCAAACTGGACAGCATGGATACAGTCATGGGTACATGTTGACATAAATTCATTGGTTATTTGAATCGTGGATGATACATTCATGTAGTAGTGAAATAACAGTCAGCCTAAGGTAGCATTCACTGTTCTGGTAACTAATCGCCGTATCCTCTACTGACTGAACGCGTCAATGAGGATCGGTAAACATACAAAAGTCATTGGCCGAACCTTCATTTCATGGCTAAGTTCTTAAGCTGAAATATGTCCAATGTTTGTATAATAATTATAAACCACGATAGTGGGTTTTCACCTCATAACAAGATCTCGATACCACTGCCCGATAGTAGGATACATAATCTGTTCTCTTGACAGTGATCAAAAACATGATGACAGGAATATAACATGGCCGCCTTCCTGAGTTGTCGCTCACTCACTCGTAGGAAGGTAGATATAAGCCAAAGTTAATTTAGAATGTGCATATAAATAATTTCATAAAGTTTTTCCATACAGCGCTACAGTAATCACGTTACTTCATGTAGACCTAACTGCTGTAGGAAAGCCTGTCATCTTCGTCGATACAAAACACGACCCTAGCGATACGAAGCACAATGTTCCATCTAGGTCTAATCGACTCGAGATCATCAAAAATAGGGTCTGGCATAACTGGAGTCCGAATCACACATATGAGGAGGATCTCTGACAAATAGACTCTTGCAGAGACATAAACTTCTCCTGGAAAAACATCTATGAATCACTGTTAAACCTTAAACAGTGCCAGCCCTGGAAAAAGCACTCAGCCATCTTGGCGACATTATCGGAACTCTTCACAACCCAGAAGGACTACGAAAACCTGCGCTAGATTCCGGTAGAAAGAATATAGTCCGACCTGAACATACAAAGGTATACAATATACGACTGAATCTTCTTTCACTAGACAAGTAGTACACATGAATTCAGGCCATAAACATAACAAGCAAAATTAATCTATTTTCTGGCCCGAACAAATAAGAACGACCATGAATACAATATCCATGCGCCGGATCAATATCAAGAACGATCACTCATATAATAAAAAGTGTAAATCAATCATGAATTATCTAGCTTTACCAGAGGAAGCATTTTCATACACAAATGAATGCAAATATATATTTTCCATATTAAATAGCCATATCGTATTTTTGTAATATGTGCGTCAAAATATGCACGCAACACCCGGGTTATATCCCCACGACAGTGGGAAAGAGAGAAAATAGAGAGAAAGAAGAGGGACTGTGAGAGATTTAACGTTTCTGTTTAAGTCCCATTAAGTAAAAGAATAAAATGGTAGAACACATTTAGAGACATAAAATGTAGATAGGCGATCGTCTCGCGACAGATACGCAATATTAGTTGTGTGAAATAAAGTAGCTTACAGTAAATAAGGATTTTTTTTTTTTTAAAAGTATCCCGTTCAACCCTCGATGGGTTATAATTAGGATGAAAAGTGTAATAAATTCAAGACAATATAGTAACTTTTTCCCCCCTCCATTCAGTCCAAATAGATTAAACCAAAACCGAAATTGTGTATGTGTGTGTGACCTACCCATTCCAAGAAAGAAACAAACATAAAAGTAAAAAACAAACAAATAAACAAAACAAAACAAAAATGAACGAAAAAAAAAGAAAGTAAAGTCATAACTGCCTGTTGTTGACAAGGTGAAAAAGAGTCAGACAGCCCAGTGGTGTTTGAGATTATATCAAATCCACCAATTATCTGCCATCATCCACACGAGCACCCCATCAGACTACCCTTTATCCTCACACTATCATCAAACTATCATTGATCCTTATATATTAACTTTAGTTCTTGTTATGTACTGTTTTACTATATTGTGCAATTCTCTAGGTCTATCTATTCTCAACACGTGTTCCTCAGTTACGGATGAATCGCATGCCTGTAAATAATCTAATATGGTTTTCTCTGTTGTTCATACCTCCTACATTTTATTAGGAAATGCTCTATATTATTTTGTTTCTAGACACTCTGCACGGTAAGGTTCTTCTATTCTAAAATAGCCCATTCCTAGTTGCAGTCTAAGAAGTTTCTTATTTTTAGTTCTCTAAATACCTGACACGTTCTCGCTGGAGTCTTGAATAATTTATATGTATGTCTGCCCGTAAGACTTCCATCCCAGTCTACTGTCCATTCCTCGTTTATTATTCTGTTAATTAGGCTTTTGATCTCTATTTTACAAATCCCCACATTTATTTGGTTTCTATTATTTCACTTTTCTTAGCTTCTTTATCCGCCTTTTCATTTCCTTCTATGCCGACACGTGAAGGTATCAAAGCTATTAGAACAGAACATCCTCTGGAGCATAGGTAAGTATTTGTCAGTAATATCTCTTCTGCTACATCAGATCTACTGCACTCTTGAAAGTTTCCTATAGCCCGAACAGCCGAAAGTGAGACTGTCAATATTGTCAATTTATGAGGAGGGTTGTTAGAGAAGTTTCCAGAGCTTTCAGAATTGCAACCATCTCTGCTGTGAAAATAGATGCATTATCTGTTATACCATATCCTTTCACTAATTGCCATATGGGAACATAAAATTCTATCCCCAGTTTGTTATCATCTCCCTTAGTATATAAGGAGAGTACGCAATGCATATAATAAAAAGATCAGACTAACTCGGGCGTTGGCGTAGCTGTCGCGTCCTTTTTAAGCTTAGCAGATAGATAATGTTGGTCCTTTTCAGGACTTAGTATCATCTATCAACACTGATCAGGTTAGCAGTCAACAGAGTTGACTTTTTTGGGGATGGTAAATGCGCTCTGATATAACCACATAGGTTGAAAGGAACGCGCCTCGCCAGAAGAAGGCAAAAACCGAACAACAACAAAAACAAAACAATGCGGCAACATTTTTGCTGTGAAAAAAATAGTGTCCAGAATTTCTTTCGCTTGCGAGCCAAACATTGATGCGAAAATGCAAAACTGGCACCATACAAGCTCGTTATTTACATTATAACTTTGAAACAAGAGAGTTGAATGTATTTGTAGACACCCAAAGTCGCAGTAGGAAATTAGTAAAATAACACGTCTCATACAATATTAAACGCACAAGAAAGACATATGAAGATTGCCACTACGAATAAATACTGTTATTTATATACATTAATGTGGTGTCAAGAAGTTAAAGTAAGAAGTGATACCTCTTAGACAGTTCGTTTTGCAATTATGGATGTGACTGAGGGATGACAGGCCTGCTGAAAATGGAACGTTCTTGTAGTCTAGGCTAACTTATACATGCAGTTCCGTGGACTTTGGCTTTAATTTTTTTTTTATTGTGATATATAGTATTTTTCTTGAACTAAGGTATCTCCTCAATTAGAACCCTAAAAGAAGTGGGTAGTTCCCTAATACTCCTCGCCGAACGCTTAGCTGTATGTGTATACTATTTGTAGTTTCGTACCAGTTAGGGTAAGTGTTATGGTTAGAGTTAACCCTAATACTAACCCTAACTCTAAATGGTACGAAACTTAGGCTACACATATTCACTGCTGAGCGTTCGGCGACGAGTATTAGGAAATTACCAAGAAGGGTATATGAGGAGAAATGGGCTGTTCTCGGTGCGTACATTAATGAAGTAGTTTTTGGTAATTTCAGGCAAACTTTGCTTAGGGTCGTTGAAATAAAGAACAGTGGGTAGTCTGTTCGATCTGTCCTTAAAAAAGAATCCAGAGACGCAGTAAAAGGGTTAGGGTTAGACATCCTAAATTGGTTGAAATAAACATAGTGGGTCATGTTCTATGTCATCCAAATAAGTAGCCCATGTTGTTAGGGATAGGATTAAGGTCAGATTGAAGTTTAGGATTCCTAACCCTTACCCCTTTCTGCTGCATCACTGAATTCGTTTTTTGCGGCCATATCAAATACATTTCAACCCCTAAATCTAAACCTTAACCTAATTGAAATGAAGAACATTTCGATATCATCCTAGCAAGTCACCAACGTCCTTAGGGTTTAGGGTATCTAAACCTAACCCTTACCCCTTTTTACTGCGTATCTGAAATTTTTTGTGTTGCTTTATAGCAGAGACGGCCCCCTAGTGTTCATTTCAACCCCTTAACCCAAACCCTAATGACATATGTGATTTATTTGAATGTCATTGAAGATGTCTGTGGCGCTGGCTATTGCACGCCACACGCCAGAAACTAAATAGGATTTTGGTGCTGATGAGCGCTGCACGATAGTGATTTGTCGATATGTGTATTACGCATATGACGTGGGCAGTGTGGAAAAAAGATGGACAGAGCGTGTTTTGACCCTGAATGGGCGGTTTGTGTGTGTGTTCTACCCAGTGGTAGAAATATGGGAAATTTAAAAGAGAAGTGTCTTGAAACATATTAATGTTTATTAAATACAACTAAAGGTAGGAATAGGAATGAGGTAATGTTTATATGGACCTACGGATTATAGGAGTTGCTGAATCTACCTAATTATGCAAGCTGTGTAATGATGTATTGTCTACGTGAATAATAAATGGAATGTTACTAAAATATCCAGCTGTTATATTG
This sequence comes from Oreohelix idahoensis, assembly GCA_024509875.1. Taxonomy (NCBI): domain Eukaryota; kingdom Metazoa; phylum Mollusca; class Gastropoda; order Stylommatophora; family Oreohelicidae; genus Oreohelix; species Oreohelix idahoensis. The sequence goes on along the minus strand of JAMPIV010018896.1, from coordinate 29,193 downwards.
ATCGTTGTGTGGAATCTTCGAGTCATAGAAAGTATCGTGAATGAACTATTGTGGCTGTCCTGAATCTTGTGGACCTATGATATATAAACCTAGACACAGTGTGAAAACGAGCACAAACAATCAACTGAAGAATATAAACTTTTAACGCCACAGATATGGGAGGCTCGTTCCGTTGGAGAGGAATTAATTGTTTGGAATATGTACAATGCTGTACTGTGGAAAGTACGCAAGATATCAAGCACACGAATTTGTGGAATCAATAGAAATTGCAATTTTTCGTACGAGGTCATGCCAAGACCTTGGACTGTTGGGAAGACATTAATACCAAACAACATATATTCTATTAAAGTCGCTGAACAGACATTTGACTGCCTACGAACAGATATGAAATTTCGACACAATATACTGCGGTCACAGGTTACTATGAAGAATATTGTCACCTCGAGGCCATTTCACGTTGAATCGGTGTAGTGAACCATTACATCAAGGTCACCTGAACGGACTTGTAAATCCTAAAGTAAAGTTACCAGTGGACATTTATTATACCAATAATATGAATCGTGAGAAGCATGACGGTATCCAGAACCAATCTTTTGGGTCTTTCAAGTCTGACAAGTCTTTCAACCCTGATGTCCGAGAAATCATTTCGGTTGTCTGCAATGGTCAGGAAGGATGATTTAATCTTTTACGTACGTCATCAAACAGATTTGCTGACTACTTGGATTTCGTAATCAGGAACATGGAACGTCTTGTACAGGACACTTATACACGTTGTGCAACCCAGACTTTACATTCTTTTCTTGACCCGTGTTTATTGCATAGATTCAAGGCTACTTTGCGAGGTTGATGCGTCTTGTCTACAACGAGGATTGGCGGTCGTGGATTTTAATCATATAAGTGAATATATGTTGGTAGGGTCATGGTCTCCGGTCCTAAAAATGTCAGGCACATCTTATTTTTGTGTATCTTTTATGTTTTATGTTTTCTTGTGGTCGACACTCAATTATATCTTTGGATGAATTTAGTTGTCGTCGTTCTATAGATTTTGATTGTATTGATCTCTTTCAGGGATTCAGCATTTAGTGCTGTCGTATTTCCGCTCTGACTGAGATTAATATTTTCTTATTTGTTTAGCTGTGCTGTTAAGTAACATATTGTCATGGAATTCTTATTTAGTTCAGTATGATTATGTTCGTACCTGTAGTTCTTCTCTGACTTTCTTTTTAATATGTACAGCAGTTCTATGTGATTGTATCTCGTCCTGTACTGTTCATTGACGGTGGAAACAACTGTTTTATTATATGGTAAGGTTTTATGACTTTTTACATTGTTGTCTTTTTCCTGATTTGTTTCCAGTGTTGTCAGTTAATCTTTTGTCTAATGTGATAGTATGGCATGCTTTTAAATAGGTAGTAAAGGCGATATTTAGTACTGGATTATAGTATATTGTTAATTGCTGATATGTTAATATATACGATGATTACGGATACACTGTGAGATTAGTTGATAAGTATCATATACTTCAGAGACAAGTATATCACACATAACGAAGAAGTACTGTATATACAGTTGGTTTTGAAAAGGTTTGAATTACCTTACGACTAAGTACAGTCATTTAACTACAATTGGGATAGATATTCATTTTGCATCTATATCCCATTACTCTTTAAGTATATTATGGCTGACTTTGTAAAAGTTAAGGCGGGATTTATACAGAATGGGAAGGACTTGAATTTCTCGGGTGATGATCTTATAGCCTATGTAAATAAAGAAATAGCGGAATACAAAGAAGAGAAAGAAAGAGAAGAAAAAAGACAAGAGAAAGAAAGAGAGAGAGAGAAGAAAAAGAAAGAGAAAGAGAAGAGAGGGAACATGAGAGAATGGAGAGAATTCGTTTAGCAGAAATTGCTGCAGAACAAGCGAAATTTGAAAGAGAAAAAACTTTTGAGTTAGAAAAATTGCGCTTACAATCTTCTTTTTCTAGGGAATCTTCTGGTACTGGATCGTCGAAGATCATTAATTTAAAATTACCAAATTTTTCTTCATTGCATGACGATATGGGATTCTTTCTTTTGAGATTTGAATCAAGAGTTACGGCTTTAAATTTACCTAAGGCCTCATGGCCTGAACATTTTGTCGGGTTACTTACTGGTGAAAGTTTACAAACTTTTTTTAACATTGCCGATGACAAAAGAAACGACTATGAATCCATAAAATCAGTATTTCTTCGCAAATATTGTTTAGACGAGGAAGGATATCGTTTAAAATTTAAATCGATGGGTCCTAGGAAGGTAAGGATGTCGAAGACTTTGTGTCTTCAGTGAAGATGTGTCTAAACAGATGGATTGAACTGTCTAATATTACTAAATCTTTTGAAGGACTTTATGATCTCTTCTTAAGAGACAAAATTTTATCTTCGGTAAATACTAAAATTTTCTCATTCCTTCAAGAAAGGAAGCCCACAAATATAGGAGAAATGGAAAAATTAGCTCAACAATTTTCGGTCGCACACCCAAACTTGCCTTTAGGTAAGACGAAGGTCCTAGAAACTTTGCCAGCTTGTGCGGTCACTCATGATAGATCACGCACTCGCAGCATGGACCGACGGTATAGGGATGACTATCAAAATTCCTATAGAGGTAGATATAATTTCCCTCATAATCATTCGCCCTCACGGGGTATAGAGAGACGCAACTTTAACCATAATAATAAAAAGTCATGGCAAAGAAATAATCAATACTCCAATAATAATTACACTCACAAACATCATTTTTCGGGACCCTCACGTAATGATTACAATAACAGTAATTACAATAACAAACATCATGTCTCACCACCATCTCGTGATGATTCTTCTCGCACGGACAAAAAGAGTTACTATCGGTCTGACTGTCCAGTGGATCGGAGAGGAACACATTTTTCTAGGAGTCAAAGTAGAGGAAGATCACAAGCTCACGCTTGTCAGCTTGACGTTGGTAATGATAATATTTCCAATAATGAGAATAATACTCATGCCAATGCATGTAGTTTTGATCTGGAAAATAGTGGCAATTGCAAAGAATGTATGACTCTATTTCAACCTGGATCTACTCCACGACTGAGATGTGGACATGCTCTGCCAGTTTTGTCTTTAAATGATGGGGTTAGCTCACTCGTGATCCATGGAGGTTTTGTTTTTGACACACCCGTGTCTATTTTACGTGACAGTGGATGCACCACCATTGGCCTAAGGAAGGCACTAATTCCTTCTTCTTGCTTTACGGGAACCTCTATAAAGTGCGTAACTTTCGGTGGAACTGTTGAATCTTATCCGCTGGCAGATGTGGTAATAGATACTCCGTTCTTTTCGGGAAAAGTAAGAGTATGTGCTCTCGATCGACCTTGTTGTGATTTGATTATTGGTAACATAAATGGTGTTAAAGAATGTTCTAAACATGATATCCTTAAGTGGGAGAGAGATCACCCATCTTTGGCTAACGCTAGAACACAACAGGCTGCAGAAACAAGTAAACTAACTTCTTCTATGCACACACAATTCAGTGCAACTTGTCAGTACATTGACAAAAATATATCTAATTCTCACCAACAAGATTCTTCTGTGGGACATATATTGCCATTAGCGAATGCTAGAAAGTATGTCAATAAATATATACAAGATAACAAAAGGAAAGTCTCTTTTCGAGGGAGATATAATTTCCATCCATCCAGTGCTTCATATCGTAAGCATGGTTTTTCTGATGGTTCATGGAGACGACATGCCAGTGACATTGATTTGTCAGATCATTATATATCTATTGAAAAGAAAGAGTTATTTGATCAACCTGGTCATTATAACGTATGCCATAAAAAGATAGAGAGATGTGATGAGGATGACACACATTGGACTAACAATAATAATGTTAATTCTTCTTTTAATGAGGTAATGCAGGCTAAACCTAGTGTTACATTGGGTACAACATGCCCAAAGACTGCATGCTCTGATAATATTCATGATTTTGAAGATCAGCATGCACGTCAGTCCAACACAACACATAATGAATTGACTGAGGACAATTCTATTCAGTCCAGTATAACCAGGAACAACCTTTGTTTCCCACTTCGCTCTTGCCGAAGTTGGTCTTGTGGTGAAAGAATACACAAACCCGCACCATGCAGATGCGACATTTACCACATCGCACAATCTGATGCGTACGTGCATATTTCCTGCACACGGCTGATGTTCTGTAAACGCATCATTTTCCTGTGCATAATTCTAGGCGTATTTGTTTTCTTTTGTCTTAATATCGATGCGCACGAAGCTATGGGTCTTCCAAATGGATCTTCGTGTTTGTATTACTGCCTAGATGTCAGATGGGTGCACGATTTAGCACCACGCGTCTGGTTTCATTCTTCCGGAAGGTGACTTCACTTATTCATCTATATATTCTGATGAGTCATTTTTTTTTTCGGTGAGTTGGTACTTTCTTATCCATTCTTTTCATTTCGACCTTCGGATTGGTGTGGTCTGTGGAACTTTTATTATTCCTTTTACACTCTGTGGTTTTTGGCAGAGGTGTATATGTCTATTACAATTGCAGTAGTAAGTACTGATAGGCAAGTATGAAGCTTGCTGTGGCTTGTACCTTCTATCCTAGGTGTATAGTTTCTTCTTTGACTTGTATCCTATACGCTCTAAGGTATGTCTGACAAAACAGAATAGAACGAATAGAGTGATCATGCTTTACATAACATAATATCACAATCTTCATGTTACGATTACAAGTCCAATACTATGACAACCAGACTTACGACGACCTTTTCTCGTGGTTACAGACGCATCTCTGAAAGGAATCGGGGGATGTTTAATGCAGACCTTTAATGGCGAGTGCCACCCGATATTCTACCTCAGCAGAAAACTTTCAGAGACATAATCCAGATATCCAATTGTGGAAGGGGAACTTTTGTCATTGGTATGGACATTACATAAACTACAGAAGTTCTTGGTGGGTACACATTTTAAATTATACACTGATCAAAAAGCCCTCACATATTTACAGACTTTTAAATCGACTAATGCACGTCTCACCAGATGGGCGCTACAAATGCAAGGGTATGATTTTGACGTTTTACCAATAGCAGGAAAGGACAATGTCCTAGCTGACACCCTCTCTGGAGTTATGTAATAACTCGAATACGGAAGTGGACAATAATTACTCATTTATTCATATTGTTATTACTGACATTATTTTTTTTTCCTTTAAAATCTAGATAGATATCATTTAATAAATGATAGGTAATCATAAGGCATTGGGGATAAGATGAATGATTTAATCTCGCTTCACATTATAATTGCCTGACTGAAAACTAAGTTTTCAGTTGTTCGAGGGGGGGTAATGTGGCGCTGGCTATTGCACGCCACACGCCAGAAACTAAATAGGATTTTGGTGCTGATGAGCGCTGCACGATAGTGATTTGTCGATATGTGTATTACGCATATGACGTGGGCAGTGTGGAAAAAAGATGGACAGAGCGTGTTTTGACCCTGAATGGGCGGTTTGTGTGTGTGTTCTACCCAGTGGTAGAAATATGGGAAATTTAAAAGAGAAGTGTCTTGAAACATATTAATGTTTATTAAATACAACTAAAGGTAGGAATAGGAATGAGGTAATGTTTATATGGACCTACGGATTATAGGAGTTGCTGAATCTACCTAATTATGCAAGCTGTGTAATGATGTATTGTCTACGTGAATAATAAATGGAATGTTACTAAAATATCCAGCTGTTATATTGATCGTTGTGTGGAATCTTCGAGTCATAGAAAGTATCGTGAATGAACTATTGTGGCTGTCCTGAATCTTGTGGACCTATGATATATAAACCTAGACACAGTGTGAAAACGAGCACAAACAATCAACTGAAGAATATAAACTTTTAACGCCACAATGTCCCACTATACTTCATTTCAGCTGCAAACTTTAAAGTGGTCATTATGTCAAATAACACTGCAGTGTCTGATTTATTAAAGCACAGATGACCACTGTAATGTTATGATGTATGTATATAAGCATTACCTCGTCATCTACACAAGCACACACGTGTTTCAGAGAGCACTCAGTAAAAGCATGTTCAGTTCGTAGCCATGTTTATTTACAGAATATCGTACATGTCAAGATTCGCATTATATTACAATGTGTGGTTCGTACTTTAATGTATTCATATTACATCCCCCCTTTTTTGAAAAAAAAATGTGTGCAAACATTTCCAACGAAATGTTTCATGTGAGAAAAGATAAGTATGTGTAATGCTCAGTGTGAGTATATATGTCACTGTCTGTATCGGCTGGGAGGTGTCACTGTACGGCCAGAACGAGTGGTGTAAAGTGCTGGTGGTTCTGCGGAAGTCCCTGGTTTAGCTTGAGTTGGTTGTGATTTCGGCCTTGGCGCTTGTTGGTTTTGTGGGGCACCAAAGTCTGGAGTTACTGCATTGTCTGTTGAAAGCATGGGAATTCTCTGTTCTGTTGTATTCTGTGGGATTTCTCTTATGTCCACTCTGTTTCGCCTCAGGAGGTTGCTGCTGCTGTCTGGTCTTAAAGTATAGCTCCTGGGTTCAGGGTTTCTGGAAATGATTGTTGCTTTTGACCATGTGTCATTGTTGTGGTTGTAGGTAGTCACATGCTGACCAGGATATAATGGTGGTAAGTCTTTAGCACATTTGTCATAGTTGGATTTCTGAACTTGCTGACGATGCTGAAATTGATCATATGTGCTGTCTCTATGTTGTGGACGGAAGTGGACCTTAGATGGTAGGAGGTCTTTAATTCTTCTATCAAACATAAGTTCTGCTGGACTGTCGATCTTACTGTCTACCGGTGTTGTTCTCCATCTCAAGAGTGCTAGGTGTACATCCTCTGTTCTTGTTTTCTTCATGATTGACTTGATAGTTTGTATCTGTCTCTCAATGAAACCATTAGATTTAGGGTATCTAGGTGATGATGTTGTGTGTTTGATCTTCCAGTCCTTAGTGAAGTTTCTGTATGCTTGACCAGAGAAATGTGGACCGTTGTCTGATCTAATTTCATCTGGGATGCCAAACATGCTGCAATACTTCTTCGTAATGTCTGCAATAACAGCTGATGGTGAGGGTTGTGGAAGTTTCTCAATGATGGGAAATTTGCTGTAGTAATCAGCAATAATAAGATAGTCATTATTGTCGATTGAGAAAATATCAGTTCCTATAATGCTCCAAGGGCTCAATGGTATGTCTGATGGTATGAGAGGTTCTCTGCACTGCCTATTTGCATGTTCTTGGCAAATTGAACAGTTTTTACATAGTGTTTCTATGTCCTTGTTTATCTGTGGCCAGTAAACATCTTTCTTTGCTCTCAGTTGTGTCTTCACAATACCAAGGTGACTATTATGGAGCTGTTTAAGGATGATATCGCGTTGTGTTTCTGGTACAACAATGCGATCTCCTTTAAGGATCAGACCATCTTCGATGCTTAACTCGTCCCTCATCGAGTAGTATGGACGGATGTGTGTTGGAACTTCCCTGATAGAGCTTGGCCATCCATGGTATATCAGTTCTTTGAGAGAGTTAAGGATAGGATCTCTCATTGTGTCTTCTCTGATGTGTTCAAGCCGATTATCGCTAAACTTGACAAAATCAACTTTGATGTTTGGGGTAAGATCTGCTGTCTTGTTGGGGTTTGGTAATCTGCTGAGAGCATCTGCAAGACTGTTGCGTGATAAATTCTCGCAACATCGTTTTATTTCAATATCTGTTTTATAACGCAAGGGAAACAACTGCTTGAAATCTATAGTCACTTTTCTCGGTAAGCATTTGTCTTCTCGCGTTAGTATCGAATGCAGTTAACTTTTGAGCTGTGGTCATTTTTGCGCTGGACTGCGCATGACTTGTCTTGTTGTTTGGTCGATCGGTTTCCGCCCACCACTAGTGGGAGTGAGCGATTTGGAATGGCGAAAGAGATGCCTCGTTGAAGAGGGGATCTCCGCTTTTTTTTGTTCTGTCAGGGATGTGTAGTCCTCTTATGGATATTTCGTTTAGTCGAGATAATACCTCTAGTGTTTTCCCACATGTCGGGAGGCATGATATTTCTGTGTATTTCATGAAAGCAAGGTAAATTGACTTTTTCATTAACTCTATCGATTTTGGGTCGTGAGCGATTTCGATTCATAGCCTGTCTCCGAAAGTCGTCGTCACGAGATGTTTTTTACCAGCTCACATGTCGCTGCATTGTACTGCATCGGTTGATGCAGGTACCAAGGACCATTACTTGCTACTTTGTTAAATGAACTAGGTTTAGAAAACCTTTATTATCTAGAGGATATTTTTGAGGACATTATTTATACTTCGGCAGACGTGTCTGTCTTGCTGAAGTCAAACTAAGGAGAGTGAACTGATCTCATACATCTGGTTATCTCCTGGCTGTTATAGAAAAGGATGGAGTTTTCCACCTGACTACATTTACAGCACTTTGAAATATAACATGCATCTGACTCATCATTGTAATGCTGTCTACCGTTTATTGCTGTATTGAATGTTGCTGTGATAATGACTGTTTGATGTGCCTACACATTTGCGTAACCATTTTGTCACTGTGGCGTCCACAATAAATAATGAAGAAAAACGTCAACGGCTGTTTCAAGACTCATTGACTTTATACGTCGTGAGTTTACTGACGTCCTATGTGGATTGCCCTGTTATTGTTGCATGAACATTGTTTTGACTGAACACATCTACACACTACACAAAACCAGACATGCGGATGCCATCCATCATCATATGGCATCACGCATCATTTGGTGGCCATAAGCTGGTTTGATTCTGGTACTAGCAAACACGGGGTCCCTTACCCACTTCATTTTCAACAAGAATTCATCAGCATCCTTCAAGAAATTAACATTCTTCAATACAGTCAACATCTTCAAAATTTTCAAAGTACTCGGCGTTGCCCGGTAAAAGTCAAAATTTCAACTTTTTGACGGAAACAAGAATTTGACAGTACCCGGCGTTGTTACATGTTGCCGGATAACTCGGACTGCTGTTATCTTTTACGCAAGTCAAGCAAGTTGCTGCTGTCAAGGTTCCAGTGCTGTCGTTTTTTGAGAAGGTCAAGTGCCGGTTGAAACGGGTTGTTTTCTGAAGAAGGCCAAGTACCGATTTCCATCAACTTACTTTTGGATTAGAAGGTCAAGTGCCGAAACAACTCAACACACAGTATTTCAGAAGCTCTTGTACCATCGTGTTAGCAGTGGAAGCAGTTCAGATGTGCCATCATCGTTGGAGCTTCGCTCTTTAGGACGTTGATTGACATCCGTTTTTCTGCTGTTCTACGATTGGAAGCCTATAAGTTAAGTGGCCTGTTTGTATGTAAACTGTGCCCTTATACTTCTGCTGAGTCTTCTGTGTATCATCTCATTCTATATGTTATATGTCTATATGTTATTTGTATATTTATATGTTTATATTTCAGCGGGTTCTCGGTTGGGTGGTGTCTCCGTTAGATTATGCCACGTCATAGAGGTCGTCTATTGTGAGCGTTTTCTGTAGGGTTTGCAAATTTCCGATACTGGAATTTGCTAAGCGACTTCTGTTGCTATTTATGTTAGCTGTGATGACATGTTTTAATATTGTTTTCGTTATTATTTCGCATTCTTTAGTTTTGTTTTGATTTGTTTGTATTTGTTAGCCTACTCTTGTCTATAATTTAGTTTCATACAACATTTTTGTTTATACACTGTGGTGTCATGTATTTTGTTTAATTCTATCGCAGATATCGTCACATTTTTTGTGATATTTCATTAATTTCTGCTTTATTTTTAGTTGATTTCTGCGAAAGTTTTTGTATTGTTGCTGATCTTTGTTATTGTTTACATTGTTATTGTTTACATTGTTTGTATTGTTTACATTTTCAATGTTTACATTCTGCATGTGTTTACATAGTCATTGTTTACAGTTATAGTAATTAGTTAATGGGCTATGCTAATGCACTGTTACTACTACACTGATGATAAATGAATGATGAATAGTGTCGTGCACTATTGAATGAGAAGTGCACTTATGATCAAGAATTGAGTGCTGATATTTCATATACAAGTTCTTTGATTGGAGACTTGTTTCCCACAGAGACTGGGATAATATAATGTGATGTGAATATACAAGTGCTTAATTAAGACTTGTTACACTTAGGTTTGAAATAAATTAGTTAATTATTTCAGGTTTTGGACTCATATGTTAGACAACATGTCTACATTTGAGCACTTTATTGAGCAGGGTAAATTGCTTGGGAAGACTGGTGATAAGTTAGAAGAATTTGCAACTGCTCGATATGATAAAGCAATGGAAGCTGAACAAAAGAAACTGCATATGGAAGCTGAACAAAAGAAACTGCAGATGCAGGTGGATGAAAAGAGATTCCAAATGGAAATGGAAAAACAAAAAAGGGAATCAGAAGCTGAGGAAAGAAAACTCCAGCTACAGCAAGAGGCTGAGAATAAAAGACTTGAAAAAGAAGCTGAGAATAAAAGACTTGAAAAAGAAGCTGAAAATAAAAGACTTGAAAAAGAAGCTGAAAATAAAAGACTTGAAAAAGAAGCTGAAAATAAAAGACTTGAAAAAGAAGCTGAAAATGAAAGACTTCAAATGCAGGCTCAAGCTGAAGAAAGGAAGTTACAAAGAGAGTCTGATGAGAGGAAAGCAAAAATGGAACATGAGGAAAAACTCTTAGCTTTAGAGTTGGAGAAATTGAAATTGACGTGCATGAGTAATGGTAATGATTCAAACAAGGGTTCATCTTCTGGTAAGGCTAATAATGATACTTTTAAGATTAAGTTACCAACATTTAGTCCTTCCAGTGATGACATAATGTTCTATCTGGACAGATTTGAACAAGCATGTACAGCTCATAACATAGACAAAGCAAAATATGTTTATCAGTTATCAGGGATACTGACAGGTAAAGCTCTAAGTATATTAAATATGGTGGATGAACCTGACAAGAACAATTATGAGGTTGTCAGGGCCGCTTTGTTAAAGAAATATCAGCTTAACGAAGACGGCTATCGTCTACAATTTAAAAACATGTTACCTGAAAATGGAGTTGAATTCTCCGAGTTTATTGCAAGAATACGCATTACTTTCTCACGATGGGTTGAACTATCTAAGACGGAAAAAACTTATGAAGGACTTATGGACTTAATACTTAGAGACAAAGTCATGTCGTCTGTCAATGAGTCTTTCCTTGCTTTCCTTCATGAACGTAAACCTAAAACAATAAAAGAAATGGAAGATTTCTGTTGCCAATACGTAACTGCGCACCCACACATAACCATGGGTAACTCTAAGGTGAAAGAAGGTTTACCAGTTGCTTCGGCAGCTCCGTATGGTCAAAACTTTGCTCGTAGATCCCAACAAAATTTTGATAGAAAGGGCAGCGGTAATTTCTGTCAAAATCATGGAAACCAATTTCATGGTGATTCTTCTTCGAAGAATTGGAGACAACCTGATAGTGGTCGTTACTATCACCCTAATAATTATAAGCATTTCAAAAGAGGATATGGTAATAGAGGTTATTCCTGCCGAAGACCTCAGAACCAAACAAATAGATGTTCGCATCAATGTGAACATGATAGTAATCGTGGAAACTGGAATTCGAACCAGGATAACAATTACAATAGAGACAATAATAACTGCAGAGATAATAATAACTCTGATAACTTCAGAGGTAATAATAGTCGGGGTAGATCTCAACACAAAAAAAAGAGATATCAGCAGGCTAATGCTGTACAACAGGAAACTGAGGGAGCCTGTAATCATGTTGTTGATAGTAAAAACTTTGACGCTGTCACTAGTTCTGCTTTTGACTTTGAGAGAGCAAACAAATGCCCCCAATGCAGTACTTTATTCGAACCGGGTACCATAACTACTTTGAGTTGTGGTCACCCACTTCCCGCTCTTCCTGCTGCTGTTGCGCATGACGGGAGGGGTTCTTTAATTCTACATAAGGGTCTTGTTAATGATACTCCGGTCTCACTACTTTTCGATTCCGGATGCACCACTATTGGTGTTAGACAATCGCTTGTAGATCCATCTTGTGCTACAGGAAGGGTTATTAAATGTGTCACATTTGGCGGCACTCTAGAAAAATATCCTACTGCTGTAATTCGCATTGCCACTCCTTTCTTTACTGGAGATGTGCATGCTTGTCTCTTACCTAATCCTATTGCGGACCTTATTATTGGTCGTATTCACGGAGTTAGGGAGTGTACCCCACAGCAGATTGCTGCTTGGGAAGATAATAACATGCAAGCTACAAATGCAGTAGTTACAAGAGCACAAGCTCTACAAACACCCGAAACTTCACTGAATAGTGATAATGAAGTTGATAGCCAAGATAGTCACTTAGTAATCACTCGTGACTCTTTCATAAAATTGCAAGAAGAAGATCCTTCTTTAAAAAAATTCTTCGTTCTTGCGAAGAAAGGTGATCCGAATCAGGATACAAATAGAAAATCTTGGATTGCAATGAGAAACGGCGTACTTGTACGTATGGTACAAGATTCGACTACGTCGGCACATTCGCAAATTCTTGTTCCCAAGAGCATGAGAGTCCAAATATTACAACATGCTCATGACTCGCAATGTGCTGGACATATGGGTTTTGCCCGTACGAAGTCGAGAGTCCTTGCGGCTTTCTTTTGGCCTTTTGTCAATAAGGACATTCGTATTTACTGCCGATCATGCAAGGTATGTCAGGAGGTCAAATCTAGAGGACCACGACATGCTGCGCCTATCCAGGCTGCTGACATTCCTATTCGGCCGTTTCAGAAAATGGCCATAGATATTATTGGCCCTTTTAAGGTCAAGTCGGCCAGAGGACATCAGTTTATCCTTACATGTGTCGATATGTGCACACGTTGGCCAGAGGCTATTCCTCTTAAGAGCATATCTACTACAGATATCGCAGATGCTCTTTGGTTGATATTTTCTCGCTTGGGGTTCCCCAGAGAAATATTGTCAGACCATGGCACTCAACTCATATCTGACACTATGTCACAGGTAATGTCTACCTTACATATTGAACGATCTCTCAGTAGTATCTACCATCCTATGTCTAATGGGTTAGTTGAGCGTCTGAATAGAACGCTCAAGACTTTGCTTGGTAAGATAACTGAAGATCATCCTCAAGATTGGGACAGGGTTTTACCCGCGGCTCTCTTTGCCTATAGAGAAGTCCCTAATGAACACACAGGATTTTCTCCCTTCGAACTTGTCTTTGGCGCGCGTCCACGCGGCCCTATGTCTTTATTACACGATCTCATCACTGCCGATGATATTAGCGATGAAACTCAATCCTCATATGAGTATGTCATTGCTCTTAGACAAAAGATCATTGAGGCATGTAAGCTAGCAACTGCTTCATCAGAAATTGCTAAAGAGAAGGCAAGGCAGTTTGCTAACAAGAATAGATGTCTACGACAACTTTGTCCAGGTGACAAAGCATTCGTCCTACTCCCCAGTAGGGAAAATAGACTTCTTATTGCATGGAAAGGTCCGTATGCAATAGTCTCTCGGATTTCCGATGTTGACTATGTGGTCGATATTGATGGAAAGCATAAAACTTTCCACATAAACATGCTTTCGGAATTTCACGAACGTCCGGACTATTTGCTGCCTATTTTCCAGGCAACGGATGATGCTCCTGCACCTCACGGTCATTATTCATCCCTGTCTGTCATTCAGGATGAGGAAGCTACCTTCTCTGATGTCAACCTTCCCCTTCCAGTGGTTCCATTACATTCCACGGAATCTTGGAAAAACGTTTCTGTTTCTCCTAATCTTTCTGGTGACGAACATCGACAAGTCTCGTCGATGTTACAAACATTTCAGGATGTTCTCACTGACATTCCTGGACACACAGATGTCATAGAACATGACATAATTCTTACCGACAATAATCCAATTAGGGTTAGGCCGTATCCTATTCCTATACACTTTCAGTCGCAAGTGGAAAAGGAATTGGATGAAATGATTCAATTAAATATAATTGAACCATCGACTTCACCATATTCTTCTTCCATGGTTATTGTCCGGAAGAAGGATAAGAACATACGAATTTGCGTTGATTATCGCAAATTGAATCAGGTCACAAAGTTCGACGCTGAACCGATGCCTTTGTTAGAAGATCTACTGATTAGACTTTCTAATTCTAGATTCTTCACTAAACTTGACTTGTCTAAAGGTTATTGGCAAGTGCCTTTAGCAGAGCATGCCAAACCTCTTACTGCTTTTTCTACACCTAGGGGTCTATTTCAATGGAATGTTATGCCTTTTGGTCTCATGAACGCCCCTGCCACTTTCGTTCGCATGATGCGTCGAATTCTGTCACATCGTTCGGATGTCATCGCATACTTAGATGACATCTGTCTCTTCAGTGATACCTGGGAAGATCACTATTTAGGGTTATATGACTTACTGTCCACTCTACGTGAGAATAATTTGACAGCAAAACCTTCTAAAGCTTTTGTTGGTTTTGGTGAAATCTCTTTCCTGGGTCATCGTGTTGGTCATGGTCTCTTGAAGACAGAAGACCACAATACTTCCAAAATACTGAACATCTCTGTTCCTAAAACGAAGAAACAAGTTAGGAGTCTCTTAGGTTTAATTCAATTTTATGGGAGATTTATTCCAAATTTATCTTCGATCATGGCACCTCTCTCAACATTGTTGAAGAAAGGTTCGCCTAATCTGGTCCGTTGGTCTGAAGAATGCCAATCTTCACTAGACCAAATCAAGAATATATTTTCTTCTCCTCCCATCTTAAGATTACCTACTCTTGATAGGACTTTTGTTCTTCGGAGTGATGCTTCATCCACTGGGATTGGAGCAGCACTGATGCAAGAATATGCAAATACTCTGCATCCTGTTATGTACATTTCTAGAAAACTAAATGCGGCAGAGAGGAACTACTCGGTTTTAGACCGTGAGTTGTTAGCGATGGTTTGGTCAATTCTAAAGCTACAAAGATTCCTCCTGGGCGCACATTTCATTCTAGAGACTGATCAGAAAGCTCTTACAGCTATTCAGACTAAGAATTTGAAGAGTTCGAGATCCACTCGATATGCTATAGCTCTTCAACCTTTTCACTTCACGGTACGAGCTATCCGTGGTGCGGATAATGTGATGGCTGACATTTTGTCTAGATGCCCACATGACTCCAACTAATACTTCTGTCCTATATTTCTATATATTACAGAGTCATAACACACCTATATTTCTACAATAGATTAGCACATCTGTACTTACTTTATATGTACACACTATCGTGCTTTGTTGTCATCTTCTTCTGTTCGTTTTTTAAGATGATAGAGGAGGACTGAGTAGTTAATATAAGGGCCGTTAGTTTACTAAACAGCCACAATTATTAATAATGTATTGTACCTTATGAAGCATATTAGTTATTAATTAGCATTATATTGCTTGTACTTTCTCAGAATGTCATTGTTGAGCTGAGGACTTACCTTACGAGTTCTAGATTGTGTACTTACCCTCGGAATACCAGAGCATATGTCCTGGATCGTCATGTAGTTTAACTTTACTATGTACTTATGTCATTACATGTCAAAGAATGTACTATTTAAATTTTCCTATCAGATTTGTACATCCATTTTTAAAGACAATATTAGAGTATGCTGTTTAATGATGATTATAGTAACTTGCATACGTATATTGTGTTTACATGCTAACGTGATGTGTGTTGGTGACACCTCCCCGATGTGAATATTTTTTGAGACATATTTATTTTTCTGTTGAGGTATATCCTCACCAGACACTCTATAATTAGCCTATTGTTTGGCAATTTAATTAATTATCAGCGCATAATTCGTGCGTTTTGAGCCGCTTATCGCTTGCTCTTTGATATTGAAAAAAAAATATGTTCCACATTTTTTTTTTATCGGGAGGAGGTGGTGATATGTTGCGTGATAAATTCTCGCAACATCGTTTTATTTCAATATCTGTTTTATAACGCAAGGGCAACAACTGCTTGAAATTTATAGTCACTTTTCTCGGTAAGCATTTGTCTTCTCGCGTTGGTATCGAATGCAGTTAAGTTTGAGCTGTGGTCATTTTTGCGCTGGACTGCGCATGACTTGTCTTGTTGTTTGGTCGATCGGTTTCCGCCCACCACTAGTGGGAGTGAGCGATTTGGAATGGCGAAAGAGATGCCTCGTTGAAGAGGGGATCTCCGCTTTTTTTTGTTCTGTCAGGGATGTGTAGTCCTCTTATGGATATTTCGTTTATTCGAGATAATACCTCTAGTGTTTTCCCACATGTCGGGAGGCGTGATATTTCTGTGTATTTCATGAAAGCAAGGTAAATTGACTTTTTCATTAACTCTATCGATTTTGGGTCGTGAGCGATTTCGATTCATAGCCTGTCTCCGAAAGTCGTCGTCACGAGATGTCTTTCCCAGCTCACATGTCGCTGCATTGTACTGCATCGGTTGATGCAGGTACCAAGGACCATTACTTGCTACTTTGTTAAATGAACTAGGTTTAGAAAACCTTTATTATCTAGAGGATATTTTTGAGGACATTATTTATACTTCGGCAGACGTGTCTGTCTTGCTGAAGTCAAACTAAGGAGAGTGAACTGATCTCATACATCTGGTTATCTCCTGGCTGTTATAGAAAAGGATGGAGTTTTCACCTGACTACATTTACAGCACTATGAAATATAACATGCATCTGACTCATCATTGTAATGCTGTCTACCGTCTATTGCTGTATTGAATGTTGCTGTGATAATGACTGTTTGATGTGCCTACACATTTGCGTAACCATTTTGTCACTGTGGCGTCCACAATAAATAATGAAGAAAAACGTCAACGGCTGTTTCAAGACTCATTGACTTTATACGTCGTGAGTTTACTGACGTCCTATGTGGATTGCCCTGTTATTGTTGCATGAACATTGTTTTGACTGAACACATCTACACACTACACAAAACCAGACATGCGGATGCCATCCATCATCATATGGCATCACGCATCAAAGACCTATATCCTCTCCTGGGATATACTGAATATTAAAATCATAACCTTGTGTTTCCAATAACAGTTAGTCGTGGTGTGCTGAACTATGGTTTTTTATGAATCATCTCAAGTGGCTTATGATCTGAGAGAATTGTAAATGGGCGGTTGAAAAGAAATGTGTGGAAGCGTTTGATTCCAAAACGTACAGCTAGCATTTCTCTTTCAATGTTTGCAAGTTTCTTTTCGCCAGAACTTAATGATTTGCTTGCGTAAGCTACAGGACGAAGTTCTTTGGCATAGTGTCCTTCAGGATTTTTGTCTGGTTGCAAAAGTGCTGCTCCTAGGCCTTTCAGACTGGAATCAACCATGAGAAAAGGGGGTGCTTGCATGTCATAGTATTTCAAGCATGCATCAGATGATATGAGGGTCTTCAAGTGGTTGAATATGTATTGGTAGTCTTCTGACCATTCATACGGAGTTTCATTCTGTAGTAGAGATCGCAAAAGTTCTGCAGCAGCTGACAAATTTGGTATGAATTGTGCTAGGAAATTGACAGCACCTAAGAATTGTTGCAGTTCCTTCTTTGTAGCTGGTGTTGGCATGTCATGAATATCTTCAACCTTTTTAGGGTCTGGTTTTACACCATTCTGGGTGTACAGCAATCCAAAAAATTGTATCTCCGTTGCCTTAATTGTACACTTTTTGCTGTTGAATGTTAGCCCATTGGCCTGTGCTACATGCATCAAGTTAATCAAGTTACGGTCGTGTTCTTGTTCTGACCTGCCGCAGACTACAATGTCATCCGCAATAGCCACTGTACCAGAACATTGCTCAACAATGTTGTCAATCTTCTGTTGGAAGATGTCTTGTGATACATTCAAACCAAATGGGAGTCTCTTGAAACAATATCTGCCGAATGGTGTTCGAAAAGTTGTAAGGAGTTGACTTTCCTCTGCTATCTCAACACTCCAGTATCCGTGTACAGCATCTAGTTTAGAAAAATATTTGGCATTGTGGAATCTGTGAGTTATCTCTTCCACTGTATGCATTTTGTGTGGACAGCGCTTTAGACTGTTGTTTAAGTGTTTTGGGTCAAGGCAAACCCGAAGAGAACCATCCTGCTTCAGACGGTTGTGATACTACTACTACACACAATCAGAATGCTCTTCAACCTTTCTAATAACATCATTCTGCACCATCTTTTCTAGTTCTGTGGCAAGTTTCTGTTTAACATGTATAGGATACTTTCTAGGTGGGTCTATCTTTGGCTCAGCGTTGTCTTTTAAAAAGAATCTTGCCTTTCCTGGAAGTTTGCCTATTCTGTCGAACTGTTCTGGGAATCGCTGTTTAAGGTCATCTACTCCAGTGACGTGTAGAGTAAGATGTTCTTTTTTGTCAGCTTTAATGTTGTTAATAGTTACCACACTCAGCTTTTCGCACATTGGTAAACCCAAAATTGCAGGTCCTTCAACATCTACCAAGTAAAATGTTGACGATGTCCATTCAGAGTCTCTGTATAAACATTCAAGTGTTACTGCTCCGAAACAGTCTATATTTGTTCCATTGTAAGCTCTTAGCTTTGTCCTGCCACTCCTACTTTTTACATCCCTTGTGGGAAATCCTTGCTTATCCACCTTGTCAGGCTTGATCTGTCTGAATATTCTTAAGGGTAGAGTGTTACCTTGGGCACCTGTGTCTATCTTGAACCGAATATATCTTTCTTTGTGCCTTTTAATTCCTGGTATTCGGAATTGTACTTTGCAGAAAGCCTGCGTTCTCTTTGGTTCATTACTGAAAGTTAGTATCTTCACAGTATCAAATGTGGAAGGATCACTTTCTTCACTGGAGTCAAGGTCCTCAGTCATCATAAAGTGTGTTTGTTTTGATGACTCTCTGCTGTGAAAGTTGTGTTGAGCACTGTCTTGTTTCCCCTTGAAACATAATTTTATCCAGTGGCCCCTCTTTCTGCAGTAATGACATGTAGAGTCTTTAGCTGGACAGTGGTTTTGTATGTGGTTTAGGCCACAACATTTACACATAGCACCTCTGCTTGTGTTGTGTTTTTCTTGTTGCTTCGAACCAGTTGCTTTGTTTTGTTTGGGTTTATAGCTTTTTACTGCATCCACCTGGGCTGTTACTGTACCTTGCTGAATTTGTTTAATGTTTAGTGCTTGTGCCTCGTGTTTCCTGCCTTCATCCAGAAGTTGTTGTAAATTTAGTGTATCACTCTGGCTCAGTATCCATTTCTGGAACTCTGGCATTGGTGTGCTGAGAAGGATCTGTTCGATAATTCGCTCTTTTTCTTCTTCTTTGTTAAATTTACATACACTTGTTTTCTCCTTGATGCGAGTGAAGAAATCATCTAAACTTTCATCAGGTTTCTGTCGCAGGTGGTGAAGTTCTAATCTTGCCGCTCTAAAGTTCGTGTGCTTTATTATCAGACGTTTTTCAAATTCGTCCAATATGGCTACGGGGTCGGTCGCTGACTCAACAGGCATGGCGGTAGCAAAACTGTTGTAAATTTTCAAACCTTCATCGTCCAATGCTTCTAGGATATATGGAGTTAGGGTTTGTCCTTCCAGACCAGTGGTCTTGGAATATAGATCTATGCGTTGGCGCCATAACAAGAAAGCTTCACTCTTATCGTCTTGACCGGCGAATCTCATTTGCGGTGCGTTGCGATATTGTTTCGCCGCCATGGCTGACTTCGATGACGAAAATTAGCCGAATACTGTACTCACGTGTTATCGTGTAGCTGTTTTGCGTCAGTCCGGTATCGACCGCTGCCACCATGTAATGTTATGATGTATGTATATAAGCATTACCTCGTCATCTACACAAGCACACACGTGTTTCAGAGAGCACTCAGTAAAAGCATGTTCAGTTCGTAGCCATGTTTATTTACAGAATATCGTACATGTCAAGATTCGCATTATATTACAATGTGTGGTTCGTACTTTAATGTATTCATATTACAACCACCACCTGTTTCAGTCCAGGGCAAGCTCTTGGGGTACCAGAGACCTCATGCTGACCATTACTATCTTTGGACACATTAAAGTGACTTTTTTTTTCAGAGTGTTTTTTCAGGAAAGAAAATACACATTATATATTTGTAAATGAAAAAATGCAGTAATATAACCTAGTTTTTTTTACAAATGTGTGTGCCACATAATAATTTAAGATCTTTAGCTGTCCTGTCATTAAAATTGGAAGTGGCAGCTAACTTTCATTATTCAGTTTAGTGCCTTTTCACATAAAGGACCAGCAGAACCGTAGAATAGCAGGTGGACACACATGTCAGCCAACTGCCTATTTATATGTAGGCTGTGTTGCATGCACTTGTTAAAATCATACCCAATACCGCTAACCTTAACCATAACCCTAACCCAGTTTTGAGCTTTTTTCTGACAAACAGTGAGTTAAATAAATACAAGTAATTTCCAACTTACCACCCACTATTGCAAATACTAATAAAGTCACCACCAACGTGTTTTCATTCAGTACTTCTCTTAAACTATGGATAATGATCCATAGTGAAGCCCTTGCTGATATTTTTATCACTGCAAGCGACACCACTGATATTATCATTATTTTCCTTTGTTCTTCTTTTAGAGCACAGAACCACCACGGCAGCTTGGCCCCTTACAGGAAGCCTGCACCAAACATTCACAAGCTCTTGCAGTGGTGGTTTCAGTGGCAATTAGTTTTACTTGATGAGGTTGCCAGACATGTGCACCTCATGTAGGTCACCTTGTACGACATGCCTGATGGTACAGTAGTCCTGTTTATGTTGTTGTGTCTTTAGCGACCCCCGATACTAACACTGATGTATTGATAGACATTTAGGGGATGTCAGTAAACTATGGGTCGCTAACTGCATTTCTCACTGTTGACGCGTCTTAGGTCCCAATTATTCTATGATTCAGCCTAAAATACCAGCTGTTGGTTCTTATGCTTCGCCTTTGTTTCCCCTATCGGCAACTTCTTGATGCATCATTTGCCAGTCTCGTAGTTTTCCATCTCTTTGAACTATCATCAAAATTATGTTTGAGTGTGAAAAGACCCAATATAATCCTTGAAATGAGAGTCCAGGAAGATGAGGAAGTCTGCAGTAAGATGTGGTGAATTGAAAAAGTTGGAAAAAGGTCATTCGTCTCACTTGGACAAAAGACTAAGAAAATTACCAAGACCTTCAGCAGGTAAAGGAAAGAAAATAAGAGCTAAGTAAGAAACGTGAGAAAATAAATAAAAGTGAATACAACAGTAAGACCCACGTTGTGGCCTTCTAGTCGGTCAGCAGAGATCGAGAAATGTGAAATGAAAAGGAGGATCCAAAGTATCTAACTTCATCTCATTTGTTCAAACAGTAAGCTTTAGGATGACTGAGCCTCATGATATTGCAAAGTAATTCATTCGCATGACAAACAAGTTGCACAGCTTATAGGTGTCGAACCCAGCCGTTAAATTTAGTCTATATTTTAGAACCTGTCTGTCTGTCAGTTTGTGTGTCATTGTTTCAGGGGACGCAACAAGTTATTTTGGTAATGAAAGTTAGAGATTAATTGTATTATTTGCCTTTGTTTCCATTTAAAAAAAAAAAAAAGAATCCCTCTTTCCTCTTTTTTTGTGTTCCTTCAGATGATATTTTAAGTAACTTGTTGGGTGTCTTTGGGGTACTTTGGGTGATTTTGGAGCTACTTCGGGCAATTTACTTTTGGCTACTTCAGTCAATATTTTGGGTGACTTTGGGCTAATTCTGACGATTTTTGGCTACTTGGGGCAATATTTTAGGTGAGTTTGGGCTACATAGGACGATTGTTAGTCTACTTCAGGCTGTATTTTGGGCTACTTTGGCAATATTTTGGGTGACTTGAACGATATTTTGGGCTACATCGTGTGATATTTTGTGCTACTTCGGGCGATATTTTAGGCAACCTTGGGCTACTCCTGGCTATATTTTGGGCTACTCCTGGCTATATTTTGGGCTACTTTGAGCTATCTAATCTATATTTTAGAAAGTGTCTGAACTTAATAAAAGTTCAGTTACTTTCTTTTTTTACTCGGGCAGTGCCGGGTATATCTGCTAGGATATATATATATATATATATATATATATATATATATATATATATATATATATATATATATATATACTTCTTCTTCCATCCTTAGCCATCAACCGGCAAAGCAGTATGTGGCCAGTACGCCTAGTGGCGTCTTAGGGCAACAACAAATTGATCAATCTATCGCTGTTTCCACCACGCCTAGTGGCGTCTTTGTGGAACAAAAACAGACCAAACAATCTGTCATTGTTTCCGTAATCAGATTGGTTGGCAAGCAGGTGATCAGCCCACTGTGCGAAGTTTTTACGGGATGGGGTAAACAGCCCCATGCCCATACCCTCCTTAGTCGCCTTTTACGACATGCGTGGTAGGGTGCAGTGTTACTATTCTTTGCTCCCCTTTCGGGCCCCGGTAACACACGGGTGATATATATATATATACTAACAACAACCAAAAAGCTACAGACTGTCATAAATGGGTTCTTGAGTAGAATAAAAGGACAGAAGTGGCATGACAAGATCACTACTTTGGGACTGATGACAAGAACCAGGCATATGCTAGTGGAACAAGAGATGACAAAATGACACTGCAGGTGGATAGGAAGTGTGATGATGATATTAAATATTTACTACAAAGTGTATTTCATTAAACGTATCATGGTGTTGCTCGTAATCATACACTTGACTGGAGTGTCTGATAGGCCATGTGTTTAGATTGCTTATCGTTCGCTGCAAAGGGTCCTTGTTTCAAACCTGATATCATCACACCCCAGTCTACCCAGCTGTAAATGGGTACCTGACCCTGCTCTTAAAGTAAGGAAGGCAAAAGCAGCTGCTGACCTTACCTCACAAAGCTGGACTTTGTATAGTGAAATTTCTAGTACTTAACTCCTCTACAGCAGTTCTGTTATGGGACTACCGTTAGCTTTTATTACACTTCACTGAGCGTAAAGATTATGGTTTAATCCAAGGTGACTTAACTTTTTGTGTATGTACCAAGGATACCTTTGATTGTCCAATAAATGCTTTCGACCACTTTGATTGTCCAGGGAAGGCTATGGATTCCTTCTTGGAAAATATGTACAAAAATAAGCCTAATAAAAAATGTAGGTTATGTACATGGAACCCCTAGAATCCATTCACAACCATAAAAGGGTCCATGTACCACAGGTTAAAAAACCCTGTTTTAATCTATTCCATATGAAAAAATGTTTATTTATAATTTCTATACTTATTTTACAACAATAGCTGAGTTTTTATTTGCAAGAAATATTTTCTAAAGATGAGGATAATTATATAAATAGTGTTGTATGTTTCTCAATATTTTTTGGGGTAAACTTGTAGTGTTACTCAACAGATTAGAACTATCAACATAACAGGTAATGGAAATTGTGTTTAATTTTGGTATCACCTTCATCTTCTGAATGGGTTTGATTTTATTCTTCTTCTTGATGGTTCGCCCTCAGACTTCTACATTAATGACTCTAATAAAGGTAGTAGTCAGCTCAAGGTTCCTGGCATCTCGTTCCCCCTCAGACTTCCACATTAATAACTCTAATAAAGGCAGTCGTCAGCTCAAGGTTCCTGACATCTCGTTCGCCTTCAGACTTCTACATTAATGACTCTAATAAAGGTAGTAGTCAGCTCAAGGTTCCTGACATCTCGTTCCACCTCAGACTTCTACATTAATAACTCTAATAAAGGTAGTAGTCAGCTCAAGGTTCCTGACATCTCGTTCGCCCTCAGACTTCCACATTAATAACTCTAATAAAGGTAGTAGTCAGCTCAAGGTTCCTGACATCTCGTTCGCCCTCAGACTTCTACATTAATAACTCTAATAAAGGCAGTCGTCAGCTCAAGGTTCCTGACATCTCGTTCGCCCTCAGACTTCCACATTAATAACTCTAATAAAGGTAGTAGTCAGCTCAAGGTTCCTGACATCTCGTTCGCCCTCAGACTTCCACATTAATAACTCTAATAAAGGCAGTCGTCAGCTCAAGGTTCCTGACATCTCGTTCGCCCTCAGACTTCCACATTAATAACTCTAATAAAGGTAGTAGTCAGCTCAAGGTTCCTGACATCTCGTTCGCCCTCAGACTTCCACATTAATAACTCTAATAAAGGCAGTCGTCAGCTCAAGGTTCCTGACATCTCGTTCGCCCTCAGACTTCTACATTAATAACTCTAATAAAGGTAGTAGTCAGCTCAAGGTTCCTGACATCTCGTTCGCCCTCAGACTTCTACATTAATAACTCTAATAAAGGCAGTCGTCAGCTCAAGGTTCCTGACATCTCGTTCGCCCTCAGACTTCCACATTAATAACTCTAATAAAGGTAGTAGTCAGCTCAAGGTTCCTGACATCTCGTTCGCCCTCAGACTTCCACATTAATAACTCTAATAAAGGCAGTCGTCAGCTCAAGGTTCCTGACATCTCGTTCGCCCTCAGACTTCCACATTAATAACTCTAATAAAGGTAGTAGTCAGCTCAAGGTTCCTGACATCTCGTTCGCCCTCAGACTTCCACATTAATAACTCTAATAAAGGCAGTCGTCAGCTCAAGGTTCCTGACATCTCGTTCGCCCTCAGACTTCTACATTAATAACTCTAATAAAGGTAGTAGTCAGCTCAAGGTTCCTGACATCTCGTTCCACCTCAGACTTCTACATTAATAACTCTAATAAAGGTAGTAGTCAGCTCAAGGTTCCTGGCATCTCCAAACAGTCTTTCGTGGAGAGAGGTGGGTTTTCAAGAATAAGTGAATTTTTTTAGTGGATTGAAAATTACACTATTACACATGTAATATATGCCACCATTTCTCTACCTGCAACCAGAGATTTTAATTGATTTGAATCTACAAAACATGTCTTTTTTTAAATTTCAGAACTGAGCTAGCTGCCGTGAAGCATTTTTTTTAATGAGCGTAGTCATAACCATGCCGGCTATACTTTTGGAGCGACTTCCATTACCCAGTCTTCGTACTTACATCAGCTTTTCTGTTCTTATTCTTGGATTGGCTGTCTTCTATGCTCACCGAACTGTCAGTCAAATCAGTGCCAACGCTAACTTCGATCTTGGTACTGCATTTGGTGATGAGGAAAATGACCTTCCACCAGAGCTGATAAATGTAACTCTCCCTTATCCAGATGATGAGCATTTGCTGAACATGCTGTATGTAATGAGATTAGGAACGTGGTCTGTATGGGTAAGTAATTAAATAGGTTATTCATACATTCATTTATTTTCTTTTTTCACTCCATCTGGAGCATGGAGCCACCACAGCAGTTGACCTCATTACTGCAAGAAGCCTGCATCAAAGTGGATGCTCCTGCAGCAGGGTGTTATGTAGCAATCAGTTTTATATGAAGTTCCTAGCCCCATGCACAACCTCACGTTAGTTGCCTTGTATGACATGCTTGAGTGAGCAGTAGTCCCTATTCTGTCTTTATCTCCTCAGAGACCTCCCGGGAACTATATGGTTATGTTATTGGCATCTTACCAATGAACAGTACACTAGACACACAGGATCGTTCGGGGTTACTCTTTGTCAGCCGCAGTCATAAACAGGAAACAAAGATGGGAAGTATTAGAAAGGCTATGAGAAAAGGACATGGCATAAGCGTGGAAAAAATAATCATTAATTCATCATCATGTGACGTATTCTCTTCAGAACGTTGTCTCCATTACAGCTGCTCTGAACGCATTAATTAGCAAATAACAATACTAAGATGAGGAATAGAGAGTGGTTAGATGATTGCCTCTTGTGGCAAAGTTATTGGGTTCTGAGTTTGTTGTTGTTTAACTAGGGCTGCTGAGCTTCTCACTCTTTAGCAGCCAATACCAAGTTGAAGACTCCTTGGTATTCTCTACACTGTAGATCTATTATTTTCCTGTGGCTGTTCTGCCATTCCGAAACGTGTTGAGTTGAAGTCATGAGCTCAAGTTTCTCCAGCTTGGCTTGCATTTAAAGGATCGTCACATCTGGTTCCAAGGTAGGAGTAAGAAGTACGTGGCATTACAAGGCAGTCCTTGTTCTGGAACCCCCAGGGCAAGAGAGGCAGAGGTAGACCAAGAAGAACATGGAGAAGAGAGCTGGAAACAGAGGGGAAAATTATGATGAGAACGTGGAAAGAACTTAAGATGGTGGCACGTGACAGGCGGACTTGGCATTTTTGTTGAAGGCCTATGCTCCTTTGGAGTGGAGGGTTATTAATGAATGGCAAGTGGCACTCTGGGTTTCTCTCTTTCTGTTTTGTTTTGGTCAGTAGTTCTCCTGCGTCATCTGCTGACTCCACAAGACGGTCTAGAGCAGTGTTTCCCAAACTTTTTTGGGTCACCGCCCCCTTGGCTCCCAGGGCGGCATGTCCCCAGTGCCCCCTGCTTTCCCCACAGTACATAAAAAAATGTAAAGAGTGAAAAATAAGAGCAACTGTTAATACAGTAACAACTAATTGCTCAATTTATCACATTCTAATATAAAGCTACAGATACGCTTATTTATTAACTTAATTTAAAAAGAAAAACTTAATTACTTAGTAAAACAAACAGCAGTATGCGAAAGTAAATTAGTAGCAAACTTACTTCATTTTTAACTTCATTGAGATGGATGTGCCTGGTGTAGTGATATCAGCTTCTCAACATCAAGCTGAAAGTTACTTAGAAGGAGTCTCAGATCCCCACGTTCAGTGTTTTTCTCTGCTTCGAAAGAAGTTGGACAACCACGCTGAAACCACGCTCTACTAAATACGATGTTGGAAAGGCAATACAGAACATCTTAACCTTTCCCCACACTGCAGGGTAGCGTTCAGAGATTTCTTTCGGCAACCAAAAGTCTTGATATGATTTTTTGAACATTGGCTTAAGCTCAACGTCATTTTGTAGCAATATCAGTTCCTCTTCCACCCTTCCTAGTTCCTCACTGCACGTGTCCAGGAATTGATTTATTATCCAGTCTGGAATAGTAATCAAAAGAAGATCCTGAATCATGTCTTTATGTAGCATATCTAGATGTGCACAATATACTTGAAGATTATCCTCTGGTATTTTGTCTTTCTCTTCCAACTCTAAGAGGCTGGAAAATTGGATTAACTCGCGATGGCCAATATTACGTTTGAATAGCGTTAATATGGCCAGAAACGTGGAGATGACAGATTTGACTTTTATAAGATTAATATCATTTCCTTGCAGTTGTAGATTTATTTCGTTAAACTTTGTGAATAAATCTGACAAATATGCAATGTGATGCCTGATATTCGTTAGTTCTGTACTGAGTGAAGCATGCCAGTCTTTGAAGAATTCTACCACAGTTTCAAAAAGAGCATAAAAGCATCTCAGACAATTTCCTTTTGAGAGCCACCTGACTTCTGTGTGCATCAGCAAACGTTCAAACTGTTCATCATTCTCAGTACAAAGCTCTCGAAATAGTCGAGAATTGAGAGCATGAGATTTAATTTTGTTAAAGCGCTGTGATACCAGTACTTAGCGATTTGTGAAGCCGATCACTTAGATTTTTTGCGACAAAATGTTGTCTGTGAATTACACAGTGTATTGTAAATGTACCAGGTGCAGCTTCTTTTAAGAATGCAATAAACCCGCGGTAACAACCTATCATTGATTGTGCCCCATCTGTTGCACAAGCAAGAATGTTAGTAAGCGGAATGTCCATCTGTTGCACAAGCAAGAATGTTAGTAAGTGGAATGTCCTTCTCTTTGAAAAATTTCTCTGCTACACGAAATATTGACTCCCCTTTTGTATCAGTTACTAGTTGCTTAGCAAATAACAACTCTTGAACCAAGCTTTCATCTTTTACGAAGCAAACATACGCAAAGATTTGTTGCCCGGCAAAGTTGACTCATCCAACTGCAATGCAAATTCTGTTGTCCTAAGTATGTTGCACAATGTATTTTCAACATTCTCAGCCATTTCATCTATTCTTCTTTGAAAAGAGATATTGCTGAGCGGAATTGCTTTAATTATTTGTTCAGGTGACTTA
Source organism: Oreohelix idahoensis (assembly GCA_024509875.1). Lineage (NCBI taxonomy): Eukaryota > Metazoa > Mollusca > Gastropoda > Stylommatophora > Oreohelicidae > Oreohelix > Oreohelix idahoensis. Next base: position 1,104 of record JAMPIV010018896.1, on the reverse strand, counting down.
TGTATAACTGTACTCACAAACTCCCATATAGCTGGCAAAATCAAATTTTATTCGATTGTGTGAGACTTTCCAGATTTAGCTATCAGCAATGAAATTTTGTATGAAGCTCACAAACCATCACAGCTTTGTTGTGAAGTGTCACGAACAGTTTTACATTTCTGAAAGTTTTCACGAAGTGACTGAAATTATGTTCAAACTTTTACCTGTTTTATCAGGGTGAATTTTTTTCAAATGTTCAAGTAGTCTGGAAGGTTTCATCGCCTCCTTTGGAAAGGCCCTCTCACTTAATAGACACATTGGCAGTTGTTGGTTATCTACTGCTGGAATAAATCCATATTTCAGATATTCCACGCTGTATTGTCTGCACTTCTTTTTGGTTTGGTCTGCTTTTGCCACATTTGTTCTGAATTCTGGAACAAAGAATTGATTTTACAATTTTGCAGATAGAAAAATGTTCGTCAAGTAAACAACAAAAACTGATTTAAAAGTGGCTTTACAAAAATGTTGACACAGATGTTCTTACCAGTTTACTCTTCTATTTTATAAAGTTTCTTAACCACAGCCATAAATAAATTAGAAAAATACAACAATCAGAAAAAAACACAATCAGCAACAGCCACACCAACACTGAAGTAACCCAATAATCATTTCATAAAGTATCTTCTTCTTCTTCCGTCCTTAGCCACCGACCGTCAAAGCAGTCAGTGGCCATTACGCCTAGTGGCGTCTTAGGGCAACAGCAGATAGGTTTTCTTTGCCATTGTCTCCCATCACGCCTATTGGCGTCTTTAGGGCAATGGCAAATCAATCCATTTGCCGTTGTTTCCGTAATCGAAGTGACTGGCAAATGGGTGATCGGCCCGTTGGTTCATAAAGTATAATAATAGTTATTTAATATGAACAAAATATAAAATAACGCACTATATATTGGGTCTTCAGATTTAAAAATTGGGAGACAGTAGCCTAACTACAAAGTGTGGAGATCCCGGTAAAACAAATTAAAAGGATGTAATATAATGGATTGAACAGCAATATGTGGCATATCTGTATTAATTAATACTAATTTTAGTTAAAACTGTTGCCAGCTCTGTGCAAAAAAAAAAA
>JAMPIV010018895.1:1072500-1090484 GCA_024509875.1 Oreohelix idahoensis | reverse complement strand
TACACATCGCAGAAAAGAACATCACATTAGAAGCGCAATACTGTGACGAAATGGACGACCTCTTCACGATCTTAGTTTCGCTCCGGCAGTATCGGTGCATTTGTGGTACTGATTGTTATTTTGTGCTGTCAATTATCGCACTTTTCTTTCTTTCTTTTTATGCTTGTGTGGCAAATATTTTGTAGGTGCAAACATTTGTTGCCACTCCTCTATGTGATGTCACATGTTTGCTACACGGTCATCCAGCTTGCGGTGAGCAACTGAGATAAGATAGTCACCGGCGTGTTTAGATTGAACCGCTGATATGACGACTCGTTTGGTAACCCAGATGGGCAGACACTGAGTTTTTGCGTACTCATACGACAGATAACGAGATTACTGTCTGTGTGACACATGTGGGCAGACAAGTGTGACATAATTGCTTCCGGGCCGACTTGTTATGACAACATTACTTTCTAATAAAGTAATAAGAATTACAGCTCACACATGTTGTCATGTGAGTTCCCCGATCTGTCTGTAAGTTTGTACACAGGAGCATCGGACATCCATATATGGGAGAGTTGACCTCCGCCTTACGTTCAAAATTATCCGATGTGGGAAGATTTTTAAAATCATCACACCCTATCCGCATGATTTGAAATGATTGGATCTTTCTGATTAGATTCATAACAACAATGCGTGAGAAGATAGGAATATAGTCTGACCATTTCGCAGTTTTATTTCACTGTGAATTTCACGCTCGCCAAGACAACATCAGACCTCGCCAGAGTGAAGACTAGATTCATAATTCCTTTTTTTAACCGGATCTTTTATTGGAGAACCAAATAAGACTTACAAAGCACAGGAAATTTCAACATTTTAATAAGGAAAACCGAAAGACACGGAGTCAGAGAGGGAATCTATTGTCAAATTAAAGACACCCCAGATGCGTGTAAGAGACCGACTCGTCTCTTTTATTCATCTGAGCAACAAGTTTGTAGCCAAGATTGGCGTAAGTAATGCTTTTTTCATTCTATGTTTCATTACTAACATGTGAACTTACTTACTTACTTAGTCGTTCCCCTTCTACCGTGAGGTGTAGAGGTTTGGAAGAGAGAGCGCCAGACCATTCTATCAGCTGTCTTCTTCCTGGCCTGGTTCCATTCTAGTCCTCGGTCCTTCAAAGATTGTCTAATGTTGTCCTCCCAGCAGACTCTGGGTCGTCCTGGAGGTCTGGATCCCTGGCTCTTTGTTTCCCATGCTTGTCGTGGTAGCCGATCTTCTCCCATTCTGCAGACATGGCCAAACCATTTAGTTGGGACTGTTCTATTTGGGTCTGCAGCGGATGGGATTTTAGGCCTTGACGGATCGTCTGGTTGCGGACCATGTCTCTTCTTGTTACTTCAACACTTTCCTCAGATACCTCATTTCTGAGGTTTGGATCTGGCTTTTGTGGGTTGTAGTCATTGCCCACGACTCGCATCCATATGTCAAGACTGGGACATAGGTGGAGCGGTATACAGCCATCTTCGTTTTCTTACCAACCTCTTTCTTGCTGAGGAATCCACGATTTATGGCCTGAAAAAGTCTCCCAGCCGCTGCTTTTCGAGTGGCCAACTCTTCTTTGATGCCTCCCTTTCGGTCTATAATAGCTCCGAGATATCTAAAGTGGTCGACCTGCTCCAGGACCTGTTCTCCCAACTTAATCTGATGTTTTCTTTCTTCTCGTGATATCACCATGGATTTTGTTTTAGAGCTGCTTATGACCATCCCTCTCTTCTCCAGCTCTTCCTTCCAGACTTGCAGGTTGGATTGGAGATGTGCCTCTGATTTAGCAATCAGGGCAACATCATCAGCAAATGCCAGCTCCGAATATAGACCTGTCTCATCTTCCAGTACCCCACTGAATACTTTCTTGTTCTCTCCTTACATGCCTTGATGACATCGTCCATAAGGAGTATGAAGAGGTAAGGTGATAGGATATCACCTTGTCTTACACGAGTGGTGGTCCTGAACTCTTCTGACTTATGGTTTGCTGTCCTCACATATTTTTTGCAAGACTTGTAGAAGCTAACATGCATAAAGTAGTTTAATATATATATATATATATATATATATATATATTATATATATATATATATAATATATATATATATATATATATATATATATATATATATATATATATATATATATATATATATATATATATATTTTATTTATAAATATAATACGTAACAATGTAGTGGATGAACTAACAGCATAAAGTAGTTTCAGGTTCCCTATCGAGCAGGGAGGGAAAGGTGAAAGAAATGATGTACATTCTAAGTTTATACTTACATTTTTAAAGCAGTGTAACTGTCCCTGTAAACATAGTCACTTTAAAATTATGTAATTTTTCAAGCTTAAACCAGTGTAAATGTCTATGTGAAAATATTCATTTTAAAGTAATGGAAATTTCAAACTTTTCAACCAGTGTAAAACATAAATGAAAACATATTCAATTTATATTGTGAACACTTTTCAATCAGTGGAGATGTATATGTAAACAGATTATCTGTATTATTACCCTTTTCATTTAAATATCAAGTAAAGCTAAAGCTATTCTATTTAAATGTAAAGGAAGTTTTATCCCGAGGGATTACATTTAATTCTCATCGAGGGTAAAGTCTGAGTAATTGGGATGGTGGTATGGGAAGATAGGAACCCATAACTATGGGGTGGAAAACGCCATACTCAGAAGAGCGTTTCGTTCTATTCTTTACCATAGTTATTGGTGGTACCAGCAGAAAGTACTATCTCTGGAACAAGAAGGGAACCGTGGCCTAAGCTTTAAGACGAAGGACGCACGTGGTAGACTCTCCTTGACGTTTCTGGGAAACGAGCTACCCCCGACAACCTTGATCAGAGACGAGGGTGAGCGGAGCGAAAAGAACCAACCCATAAGAAGGAGCAGAACCGTCATTGGCAGCTAAGTTCAAATCTATGCTGCCACTTGAACTTCTTGTAATATCTCACATTCCCTAAAGACTGTGAGGATAACTTTTCTTGATCTATAACTATTCAAATTATTTCCAACTGTTAAAACCTAAAGTGATTATTAAATTTTGTTATTTGTAATGTTTCAAATTTAACTTCGATTTCATCCTTTTAAAGTTACTGCATGTTTGTCTCAGTCAAATTACTACACACACTCTAAACAGAGCTATACTAAAATAATAGAATTCCACTGAGTAAATCAGGGGTGGGGGCTTAAACGAGCTGAACTTAAGAAGTGCTTAAATCCTTCACAAAAGCGTCGGCAAAATTACAGAGTTAACATATTCAGCCAAAGCAGTATTGTTCTCGCTTATTCTGAATATCTTGTGAAGACTCCCTTTGTAATAGAAGTGTCATCATCCTTCTATCTACATCTCTGCCAAGAGTAATCTTGTGCGAAGGTAGATACCTTTGAAGCCCATATTAGATACTCTTGAGTGTTGGCCACTGTTGGACCACTCCTGCAAAGCAGGGAGGCAATACCGTCACAAATGCAGAAAAATAACTTTTGTTGATGGAAGAGAAGAATCACAATTTAAGAAAGATGGACTCCCCACAGAAAGTGAACTGTTTTTGATTGGAGTACTCCAACATAAGGCATTTAAAGAGCCCACCCCATACGCCCTTACGTGTCTAATAGCCCCAGTGAGTAATGCTGTAGTTGAGAGGATATTCTCTCTTGTACCATCAGTTAAGATAAAAGTAAGAAACAGAATGTAGCTGCTTCTATTTGACGCTATTGTAAGAATCAGAGCCTAACTATTGTTTTCGAATAAATGTTGTCAGGACTTCACCACATCGTCAAGAATGTTAAAACACTAACTTCTGACAAAGTACAAGTATGTGGATATAGTTCCAGTTGGGCAGTCATTGATGACCTCGATCTGGAGTTTTTTTTTTTTATTTGAGTATGAATAATCTATTTAAATGGTTTGGCTTCTTTTTTTTTTTTTTTGGCTTTTAAAAAAAAGTGTTTGGCTTTTTTGTGAAGGCATTTGGCTTTTTTCACAATTTGCATCTGGCAATCCTGATAACTAGTCCCAATGTAACAAAGCCACTTGATTTGACAGACTTAGCTGCAGCTTAACACATCTACTTTAACATAGCTGCATTACAACATTATAAAGCCTTGTTTCTGACATAGCTAAGTCACAGCGGTGGCCAGATTTGCAAGCTGAAAAGTCATGATAAAGGTAGTCCCATAGCAGAAATACCGTAGGGTAGTGACGTGTTAGAGATTTCACCATACTAGGTCCAGCTTATTTACCAAGTGAGATGACCAGCTGCCGTCCTCACTGCCTTTTCCTTTCCTAACTCAACAGCAAAAGCGGATACCTGTTTATAGTTGGGTCAAAGCTATTTGTGTGACTAAGAAAAGTGTGTATATGCAATAAACCCAAGAGTTTACTGAAAACATAACACTCGCCACTGTTACCGTTAGAGTGGTTAGGAGGAAAAAGTTGGTTAAAAGTATTTTTGAGATTAAGTTTTATGGTGGAGATTAACTGACTTATAATTTATAGTCTAAGGGGAATAATCGATAGAACGAGAACAAGAGGTCAAGAGCAGTGCTTACATCCTTTGGTTGAGTTTTGCGGTGTTTTGTTTTGTCTGGTGAGCTCGGCTATGTGATCGTAATTTGTCAGACAAAGTTTTCTGGAGTGTTCGAAAATAGTTGTCGCTGAAAATCGACGTTTTAGATTAAAGCAGTCTGCTCCGAGATGTGATAGAGTTAGCATCGGTTTGCTTTTGAGATGTGATAAAGTTAGCTTCTAGAAGTGACAGCGAGTAGAAGTTTTCATCGGGTCGATGTGCCAATGGTTTTGGTTGATTCTGCCGTGGCAGAAAAGTGATTATCGCCAAGATGTCTATTTCGCATTATTTGCCACGATTGTGTATGACAGTTTTATTTATTCTGAGGACGAGATGACAGTGTCTCCAGTTGAGAGAAAATGTGTATATTTCGAGATACCAGGTACGTTGAGTTTCGCCTACTATTGATGAACGTTTAAGTAAATGAGAAGAACAGTAGACAGCCGATAGCATTGAGAGTAGAAGATAGACTTGGTAAATTTACACTCCTGGCGGTGAGGCCAGTTTCATTTAAGATACACCAAGGCAGAAATATAAAAGTGAACAGAACATAAGAGAGACGAGTATTTGCAAATGAAGAATTAGATGGCATGATAAAATTTTGACAACAGTGGTTCTGAAGCTATGACCCCAATAACCACTAGAGAGAGTTGTGATAACTGAAACAGCGAGAGAGAAAGAGTGACACTGAATTATTACCGACTGAATCTTGTTGTACAAGTCAGCCAACTTGCGGTGGAAGGTTGGGCATATTATTTTACATTTTTTATGACTTATGTAAATAAAGTTCGACGTTGAATATTTGCTGCTGTCATCGTGAAATCATTCATCATCTGTTGGAATGAGAAACGTTATCGTCTGAGAGAAAGAATCTTTCTTACCATAAACAAGCTGCCTACTGTTTAGGGCAGAGATACGAACCTATACGATGAAGCAAAGAGAGAAGTAGGGTATAATAGACAATAACCATCATCAACGTCCACATCACTTGCAATTCACAAAATTTTAATTAAGACATGGAATCCGATTCACTTTTATTGAAATCAGAGAGGGAAAAACACACACATATAGACCTATAGAATTTAATATAAACAATCACGTCACCTAATTCGAGGAAGACCTTTGTAATGGTTTGATCATTACAGATCTATCATGTGTAGCGCTTCTTCTTCGTAATATGACCTGCCGAAGCATGTTTATCATTCATTCATTTTCCTTTGCGCTCCGTACAGAGCGTGGAAGCTGGCCTTCTTGCAGAAAACTTCCACCAAGCATCCATGCGCAGTGACAATTTGTTTTACATCGTGAGATTGTCAGCCACATGCAATCCTCATATTACTCGCTTTGTACGATATGTGTGAGGGTACGATAGTTACATTCTTTCCTTGTCAGAAACGGAGTTTGTGCACTGTGCTGAGATCCTCCTAGAGTGATCTAAGGGAGGAGATCGGAGCACTGATGGAGTTGTCCGTGTGCAATGAATATAGTCTTTAAAAACCAAACCAAACCAAACTTGTCAGAGACCCCGTGATCTACTAACGGGAACCGAGTCATGTGACAAGTAGGCCAATGAAAAGAAAAACAATAATACAACGTCTGTATATAGTTTTGTTTTTCAATTATGTTGCAGAATTGTCTACCCTGTTATGATGTTATCATACCTTACCTCTTTGACGACGTTGTTAAGTGTTTGTAGTTTTTTTTCAGTCATTTTTATTCCTGTCGCTGAAATGTTTTAATTATTCTCTTCTCGTTAATTTAATTTGTCAACAAAGTCTGTCCGAAAGGGAGGCATCAAGGAACAGTTGGCCACTCGAAAAGCAGCAGCTGGGAGACTTTTTCAGGCCATAAATCGAGGATTCCTCAGCAAGAGAGAGGTTGGTAAGAAAACGAAGATGGCTGTATACCGCTCCACCTATGTCCCAGTCTTGACATATGGATGCGAGTCATGGGCAATGACTACAACCCACAAAAACCAGATCCAAACCTCAGAAATGAGGTATATGAGGAAAGTGGTTGAAGTAACAAAAAGAGACATGGTGCGCAACCAGACGATACGTCAAGGCCTTAAATCCTACCCCCTGCAGACGCAAGTAGAACAGTCCCAATTAAGATGGTTTGGCCATGTCTGCAGAATGGGAGAAGATCGGCTACCACGACAAGCATGGGAAACAAAGAGCCAAAGATCCAGACCCCCAGGACGACCCCAGAGTCCGCTGGGAGGACAACATTAGACAATCTTTGAAGGACCGAGGACTAGAATGGAACCAGACCAGGAGGAAGACAGCCGATAGGATAGCCTGGCGCTCTCTCTTCCAAACCTCTACACCTCACGGTAGAAGGGGAACGACTAAGTAAGTAAGTAAACAAAGTCTGTCTTTCTAATGAGTTTAATAATTATTCTTTGCACAGTGGTCTCTTTCGCGATGTCCCCCATTAATTTTATCTTTTTTTTTAAAATACGATTCGTTACATTGATGTCTGAAAGTCTGTTACTTCAAATACAGTTTTTTATTTATTGAGTTTCATTTATTCGTTTCCACATGACGGGTTCAAGAATACAAAAAGCCTAGAGCATTTTTACTGAAATAGAGAATATATGGAAGTTGAGAAATAAATTCCCATATAAAAATCAGAATCTTCAACTAAAACTTCAGGACAGTCATTTTATGTGGCTCTGGACATGGAGAAAAACAAAAACAACAATCAAGAAATGGGTGATTTCTTGGAATTATCGGAATTGTATGACAGGATAACCCCTGTGGAACCGGTGACAAGAACCATACAGATGTTAGTAGAAAGAGCAGTGATATATATATATATCATATTCAGTGTCGATTTAATATTACAGTTTCAGGATCGTTTCTAACAAAATCATACACACATTACAATTTCAAACTTTTTCGTATTTTCAATATTAGTTCATATATATTTTGCTTCGAATGCACGAGCTCGTGCTTGTAAGACTTTCACAAAAATGTCATTTCATATCTGAGAAGATCGAAATGTGGATATCCTTGCTGTAACCCAGCGTTGTGCCTTTTTAACCCTTTCGTCTTTCAGAACGTTGTCAGGAAGCACGTACATCCACAATTGTGTGCATATTCCAACAGCTGTCTCAAGACATTTAACCACCATGTGGGCATTTCTCGGAGTGAATTTTAGTACCACACTAGCCACAATATCCATGAATAACCATGGGGACAAAAACAAGTAGATCACCCAAGTAGGTGGAGATACTTGTTCAGTGATTGCAGGTGGTCTTGAATCTCTCTGTGCTGATACGTGGCGCTCTGGGCGTGCCAGTTCTCTTTCACGCTCCAAGGTAGCTTATTGTTCTTAATGTCAACTACCATTCTTAGAAGTTTTTCATTCTGTTTCTCTGTTTTTTCTGCATCCTTAGATTTATTATCAAACAGTACACACCTCTTCTCGCACTCATCAAACAGATCACGGACATCTCCAGTTTGTTCATCACACCACTTCTCAAACGAAGTCCCGTCGTCTTCCATGTCCACATCAAAATTATCGCCATGAGTCATCACGATGATGCCATAATTCTTGATGACATCTTCACCGAAAATTGTTTTTATCATCTTCACGGCCTCCTTTTCTTGGTTTGTAAAACGAAGTCCGTACTTCAGAACTATAAGTAAAGCATGGAACTCGTTAGAGATTTGGGACATGGACTTCTCCACCAAGGCAATAATAGACTGCCCATCTTCTGTTACATCCGTAGTTGTGTCTCCCACACCCGGACCATCAACCACTGCAACAGAAATTCCGTCGATTATTGACTGTCCAACCTTAATGTCATAGGTGACTGATGAAGAAGAGCTCCGTGGACTGAAAACTTTGTTACCAAGAATAGAATTTCCAGTGGAGCTTTTTCCATTCCCAGAACGTCCGACCAGAAGAAGGTTGATACACCTATCTGAACCGTCAGCCATCTTGAAAAGCTTCTGAGGAGATTAAAAATAGACACCAAATTGTTTTTAAAAAAAGGTTACCAATTCACCAGTGATCTGTCAATGATTAAGGAGATCCAAATGCGATGTTGAAACTAGTATGTAGCTTAGTAGGTAGGCATGAATGTGTTTTTCACAGGGTGATTGAAAATTCACTTCTAATTTTTAAATTGTTATTTTGTCACTTCTATACAACTAATGTATGTGAAACAAAGGTCAAAGGTCACAGTAAAGACAGTTAACTGCCATTGTATTATATAAAATGATATTTCACATTAACATTACAAGTCAGCGTAAGGCTCGGCCTGTTCAACACATGACGTCGTAGCGAGCAGCAATTATTGTTGCCTCGTGTTCGTCTAACTTCAGTGTATTGGCTATTTTAGGTTTTATTTTATTTTGTGTCTGGAAATAATATTTGAAAAAAATAAAATAAATAAAACGTATTTGTCAAATGACAGTTTTGACATTTGTTTCAGGTACATCCAATATATACAAGTGAAGAGGTATGGTGTCCGCCTCGAGTTCTAGAGGTACCAAGTTTGATTCCCAGTTTAGGAAATATAATTTATGACTCTTTGTTTTCAGAACCAGTGGTGTTAATGATGTCATTACCCCCCCCCCCCCCCACCCCACCCCCTGGTCTCCTGGGTAGTGAGGTCGGATGCCTAGCCTTCTCGGATAAGGACGAAAAAATAGGAGGTTCCGTGTGCAAGTTGTGCATGTTTAAAATCAGACGGCAGTTGGAAATCGTAAAGAGCAGGCCTATCAGGCCGATGCCCTGGTAACATTTAAAAATTAGAAATAAAAAAGACAGGAAGATTCGCACTTGGTTAAAAATAACCACACCATTAGATAAATCAATAGGCATATGATAAATAAACAGACAAACTGTTTTTATCTGCTTGCGTATGCAAGGAGGCATTTCTGGAGTCATCCTTATATGACCACCAGCTATGCACAATGCTATAATATGTAGATTTGGATGTCTTCTTCTTCCTTCTTCCTCGTTCGCCCTGAAAAGGACGGTGGTTGCGTTGTGTCTGTTTACGCCGTAGCTGTGATATCTGCACCTTTCGGTCGACACATCCGACTTCAGCACGGCATTTTTTGGGACCGGGTTTGCCTTCCCTCTGCGATCCCTACGCCAGACTGCAGTGATGCAGACTGTTTCCAGGACCACCACGTGGAGGTGGAGTAGGGTCTTAGTCAGCTCTGGTTCGCTGACTCTGATGCAAGCAGTCAAGCTATGGGTCGCTGACTGCATTCTCTATTGCTGCATCTTTAGGTCCCAGATTTGGATGTGAACCTCTGTCTGTGAGGCTAACTATGCCTTCATTGACTTTTGAAATCATTCACACATTTCCAGTGATTCTCGTTGTGGTGAAACATGTTGAGAACCCAGCATTGCACACTAAGCTTGGAGGAGTCATTTGAGCCCCAGTCGTAACTGTGGCTTTTTACCTTGCATGCAGGAGGATCTCACTATGGACCCCATGATAGGCAGGGGTTGCTGAGAAGTGGCTTTGTGTAGGACGTAACGATTCCTTGGGAGAGCCAAGAACCAAAGCACAGTGTTTTAGCTCTGCATATTTGGAGGGACCCCTTGGATGGCGGGGAATGCACACGCTTCTTCCTCCTAGCTTGGGACCAGATGTGATGATCATTTAAATGCAGGCCGAACTGCAGAAACTGAAGCTCATGACTTCAACTCAACACGTTTCGGAATGGCAGAAAAGCCACAGGAAAAGCCTAGATCTACAGTGGATAATACCATGGAGTCTTCAACTTGGTATTGGTGCAAAAGAGCGAAAAGTTCAGCAGCCCTAGTTAAACAACAACAACAACAACAACAATCTGCTTGCGTTGGTAGATTGGCAGATAAATGTATTAGGATGGCCCGACTCTGAGTGCCGTAATAAAAAAGGGTAGGGGTGGGACGCTTTACCGCGTCAGTGAAAACTACTTGTCAAAATTTCAGAACGAAGACAACCGGACTGTTGTCTTCCTATACCTCAAGCGATGTGCCAGTTGGTGCTGACGATAATGTCTCTATAACTTTCTGTCTATGCTGGTGGTGACCTACACTGTTGTTATCAGTCACGTCTTCAACATCATAATTTTCAAAATTTTAGTATCAACTGTCTTTGTCTTCTATTCTCTTTTTTTCCCCATTGACCTTTGTCATTGTTTCCATGTATCCAGTTTTGTTCTGTTTTTTTTCACTAAATTAATTAAGTGGACTGTTTTTTTCTTTTTCTAATGCATGTTACACGCTTCATTTACAAACTGGCCACTTCCGGTACATAATCATTACTTTTGTTTGTCTTTTCTTTTAAATTCTTTACGTTCTGATAGAAGCCTCGTCTCTGTTGTGTCCAGAATTCTTTATTCTGCTGTAAATGGGTACCTGACTTTGCTCTTTAAGTTAGGGAAGGAACTGTTCACCCCACCTCTTGTTGATGGACCAAAATATGTGAAGTCTGTAACACTTCACTCCACTACGGCAGTATCTGCTATGGAACTACCTTTACCTTTAATAATAATAATAATAAAAATAATAATAATAAAAATAATAATAACAGGAACTTAATTTTTTTTTTTTTTTGCTGCTCCATTGATTTTATTTTTAATATTTTGTAAAATTCAAACCTCCCTCGGTCCTTGTTGTGGCAGGAGTCCGCAGGCTACAGGTTGGGAAACGCATGTCTATAATTTTTTGTCTTGTTATTTTGTTATTTATTGATTCTGCAGTTTGCAGAATTTTGTTTCTTTTAAATGACGATTACTTACGTCTTTAGACATTCTTATAACTCTTTTAGATGATGATTAAGTCTTTAGACATTGTTATAACTCTTTTAGATGATGATTACGTCTTTAGACATTCTTATAACTCTTTTAGATGATGATTACGTCTTTAGACATTCTTATAACTCTTTTAGATGATGATTACGTCTTTAGACATTCTTATAACTCTTTTAGATGATGATTATGTCTTTAGACATTCTTATAACTCTATTAGATGATGATTACGTCTTTAGACATTCTTATAACTCTATTAGATGATGATTACGTCTTTAGACATTCTAATAACTCTTTTAGATGATGATTATGTCTTTAGACATTCTTATAACTCTATTAGATGATGATTATGTCTTTTGACATTGTTATAACTCTTTTAGATGATGATTACGTCTTTAGACATTCTTATAACTCTATTAGATGATGATTACGTCTTTAGACATTCTAATAACTCTTTTAGATGATGATTACGTCTTTAGACATTCTTATAACTCTTTTAGATGATGATTATGTCTTTAGACATTCTTATAACTCTATTAGATGATGATTACGTCTTTAGACATTCTTATAACTCTATTAGATGATGATTACGTCTTTAGACATTCTAATAACTCTTTTAGATGATGATTACGTCTTTAGACATTCTTATAACTCTTTCAGTGTCAACATTAGGAGCTATAGGGAAGGTGCTGTACATTTGCTTCAAAGTTGAAACTAATTAAGAAAATAAAAACGTGGACACTAGACCATATTTTACATTCCGTGAACGTGAAAAACGTAACATCTGGACACACTAATATAGGTAGATGGATTGATGGGCGGGTAGACGGACAGAATAACAGACACACGGAAGGATCGATGGATCAATGGATGGATGGATGGCTGGACGATGGATAAAGAGTTAGACAGGCTAATTGTTGATAGATAGATAGATAGATAGATAGATAGATAGATAGATAGATAGATAGATAGATAGATAGATAGATAGATAGATAGATAGATAGATAGATAGATAGATAGATAGATAGATAGATAGTAGATAGATAGATAGATAGATAGATAGATAGATAGATAGATAGATAGATAGATAGATAGATAGATAGATAGATAGATAGATAGATAGATAGATAGATAGATAGATAGATAGATAGATAGGTAGGTAGCTAGTTAGATAGGTAAGTAAGTAGGTAGGAAGGCAGGCAGGCAGGCGAGTAAGTAGGTAGGCTCGCAGGCATACAGGTAAGTAGGTAGGTAAACAGGCAGATGGGTAGATGTGTAGGCAGGCAGGTAAGTAGGCAGGTAGGTGGACAGGCAGGTAAGTAGGTAGGTAGGCAGGCAGGTAGGTAAGAAGGTAAGTAGGTAGGCAGGTAAGTAGTAGATCGTTCGGTAGGTATGTCTGTTTTTTTAATAAGAAAACAATAGCATGAACAAATACAAGAAGTAAATAATAGCTAAACAGGCTAACCAAAAGTTAAATTCTCACATACCTGAATCAACGATTATGCAGCTCGGATGTTAAACTGGGTCTTTCCCGTGAAATGTCACACAGCCTATTTTATGAAGACAGCTGCAGAAACACTAGACAGATACGACCAACTGTACAACAGGATACACATAATAACCGTGAACACTTGGGTTTATCAGAACACATGTTACAGGAATATGAGTCATTTTCTAGGAAAGCGACCCAGCCAGCTCAGTTTAATCTGATCGCAACAGTAGTTCTAAACTTATTGTTAGACGATCACGACCCAAATTTAACAGCTGGTGAAGCTGGCGACCCATTTACCAAAACTGACAAGTAAAAATTAATTACAGTAATTAAGTCAAATGCATGCCGTTTAAAAATTCGAGTAAGGGAAACGTAAGGGTCGAGACCCATCGCAGTGTTTGCAGCGAACTAATTTTGAGTCGCGATCCATACGTTGAAAATCACTCAGGTGAAAGAAGACTGACAAATCGTCCTTTCTAGAGTGCGTGTTTGCAGGTCAAGGCAAACAAGCTTATTATTAAGGGATCGAAAATTTAAATGGTATAAACCATCAATATGCGTGAACTTTAGATCATTTGATCTAATTAATCAATTTTAATCATCTGGTATTCTTTATTAAAATCAGATTTCCTAATAAAATTGCATAAATGCTTATTAATATTTATTATATATGTCGTAAACTTTGTGAGCGAACATCTAATTTATATCTGCTGTATACAGACCCTCTCTTGTAAACTTTGTGAGCTTTCATCTAATATCTGCTGTGAACAGATATTATCAGCCAGTGTCATAATTATCAGGCAGTTTCCATAAATGTTGGACAAAGATATCAGGATGTTAACTTTGTGAGTTACGTGTGTATATATATATATATATATATATATATATATATATATATATATATATATATATATATATATATATATATATATATATATATATATATATATATATATATATATATATATAAGACCGATTGACTTCTGGAAAGACAAATGACACTGGGAAAGACTAGAAACCGGGTTAGCATCCCGTAAGCTGTATTCAATTGCTACAGGACCCAAAAATGATAGATGCCCCCAGGATTCACCGAAAAGGGGGGGGGGGAGGAGGATGAATCCACAGCCGTCTCATTGGAATCGACCAGACCCGTTACACGGACTGAATTCTCTACTCTGGAATAAAATCCAAGAGAGAATGAAAATCCACAGAATCAGGGGGGGATCAACAGCGCTCTGTCTCGACGGAAAAGACGTTAGAAGAACGCAGCCAGGAGTCAATCCACAGTGCTGAGTACATTCAAGTTGATCTGCCAGATGATGATCTCACACACTTCTTGGACGGGAAGAGAGATGCAATCAAGTTTCCACCTGCCAGTGCAAAAGGGCTTTGGGAACAGCTGGACGAAGCCTTGGCAAAAGAGTTGGATAACAACCTGAAGCAGATAACTTTGGAGAAGAAGCTGGAAATCTTCGGCGACATAATATATCTGCACTGTCGCAAAGTGTTCGGAGTGAGGGAGGCAAGGGAAAGTAACCCACCACGAAAAAGTAGAAGACAAATTAAAATAGAAGAAATCAGGAAACAGAAGAAGCATGCCCGAAAACTGTTCAAGAACGCAGTTGCCACAGAGAAGGAAGGGTTACGACAAGTTTGGGAGCACCTGAAAGGCCAACATAATGCCCTTTGTAGAGCAGAAAGGTTGTGCAGGAAGAGAAGGAAGACTCGAAGGGATAGGAAAAGATTCTTTATGGAGCCCTTCAAGTTTGCCAAAGAACTGTTTGAGCAGCCACAGTCGGGTACGCTAAACATCAGGAAAGAAGAGCTGGAAGAACACCTTAGAATGACATATTCAGATGGTCGCAAAGATGAGCCGCTCAGCAGCATGGCAGGCCTTAAATGGCCGAGTAAGCCAGGAGCTGAATTTAACACCAAGTCCCCAATGGTGCAAGAGGTAGAAAGCATTGTCCAGAAAGCTCGGTGCAAGTCAGCTCCAGGTCCTAATGGTGTTCCATATGTGGTGTATAAGAGATGCCCTGAGGTGCTCAAACGACTGCTCCGTTTACTGAAGAATGCGTGGAAAGCCCAGCTTGTAAGCATAGAATGGAGAAAGGCGAACGAAGTCTACATCCCGAAGGATTAAAATTCCACAGACATCAGTCAGTTCAGGCCAATCTCACTACTCAATGTGGAAGGGAAGATATTCTTCTCAGTGATGGCGAAAAGACTCACTACATACCTCCTGGCAAATGGGTACATTGACACTATCATTCAGAAAGGAGGTATCCCAGGTACACCAGGATGTCTAGAGCATGCCACAATGATCTGGGAAGCAATCCAAAAGGCAAAGTCTGACAGAACAAACCTCCATGTAATCTGGTTGGATCTAGCGAATGCTTATGGATCCGTTCCACACCAGATGTTGTGGCCGGCCCTAGAAATGTATCATGTTCCACAAGAGATTGCAGCAATGCTGAAGCTGTATTTCGCAGGGTTTTCTGTCAGATTTTCAACCAAAGAGTACACAACGAAGTGGATTGGCCTTGAAGTTGGAATTGCGATGGGATGTACCATCTCTCCAATACTATTCGTGATGGCTATGCAAGTAATTCTCAATGCGGCTGAAGGAATGGCTATAGGTCCAAAGTACGGTGGAATGTGTCACATGCCACCGCTCAACGCATTTATGGATGACACAACAATTCTGACATCAGATGAACATCAGGCCCGGAGGATGTTAGCACGCCTTTGATGAACTAGTCAGCTGGTGCAGAATGAGCTTCAAACCCAAGAAGTTGAGAAGCCTATTAGTCAGGAAAGGGAAGATAGCAGAGGACATATTCATGGTTTCCAACCAAAGAATCCCTACTGTCATTGAGGAACCTGTTAAAAGTCTTGGCAGGGTGTACGATGCCTCATTAAAAGACTCGAAGGCAGTGGAACAGACAATAGAAATGGCAGACAGAGGACTACAGATCATAGACCAAAGCAGACTCCTGGGAAAGTTCAAACTGTGGTGCCCCCAGTTCATGTTGATACCGAAGTTGCTGTGGCCACTGCTTATATATGAACTAAGCACAAGTACAGTGGAAGCTATAGAGCAGAAGGTCAACAAGTTCATGAGAAAATGGCTAGGGGTACCACCAGGTCTGTCAGATGTAGCACTGTACTGCAAAAAGTCAAAACTTCTGCTTCCCTTCAAGTCAGTTGTTGAATAGTACAAAGTTGGAAAGGCAAGGCTTGCAATGATGCTACGCGAGTCAGCTGATGACGTGGTTAAGTCCATTCAGCCTACACTGAAAACGGGAAGGAAGTGGAGAGTGGAAGAAGCTGTTGATGCTGCCCAAGAGTCACTCAAACTGAGAGAGGTAATCGGATACACACAAACGAATAGACGGGGATTTGGTCGTGGAGACATCCGCTGGTGGTCCAAGACATCAAGCAGGGAGCGAAGAGACATGGTAGTTCAGGAGATAGGAGGAGCTGAGAATGATAAGAGGTTGCAAAAAGCAGTGCAGCAGGCCCAACAAGGCCAATGGGCTACATGGGAAGGAGCCCTGCAGAGGTTCTTGACATGGAATGATATATGGCATATGGCACCTCTTAGGCTCAGCTTCGTTGTTAGATCAATGTATGACCTGCTGCCGTCGGCCACCAACCTTGTGAAATGGGGAAAGTCGGATGATGAGCAGTGCCCCCTGTGCCAGGGGAGGCAGACACTTGAACACGTGCTCTCAACATGTAAGGTGTCATTAGGGCAAGGGCGATACACGTGGCGCCATAACAAAGGGCTAAAAGAGCTTGCTGCGACAATAGATCTGGCAAGGATGAAGGCGAATAGCAAACCCAGACCGAGCACCGGAAATACATACTTTCTGAGGGCAGGAAAGTCAGCACACCCCAAACCGAGTAAACCTGTTAGCAGTTTACCATCTCTTCTTGACTGTGCAAACGACTGGGAGATGGCGGTAGACCTACCTGGACGAGAGGCATATCCAGAGAGTATCAGAAAATCGCGGAGACGGCCGGATATAGTGCTTCATTCTTCAGCTACGCTTCAGGTCATACTGATTGAACTGACCGTGCCATTTGAATCCAGATTAGAAGAGCAACATTCATTCAAAGCGGCCAAGTATAGTGATCTGGCCGCGGATCTGAGACACAATGGGTTCACTGCAAGGGTCATGGCTGTTGAAGTGGGCGCAAGAGGGCTTGTGGCTGCATCAGTGTATGATTTATTGAAACTGTTGGGGCGAGGGGACAGTCGAGAACAAGGGCACTGAAGAGGCTTAGTGAAACTGCCGAAAAGGCATCAGGCTGGCTGTGGAACAACCGCAATGGGCAATGGAAATCGTGACAATAAACGCTGCGGTACAGAAAACACCAAAATTGTTTCAAGTCCACAATACGTTGAGTTTTTTGGTGTACTAGTGAAAGGGCTGTGACTGAAGGGCAACAGGCGGCGTTATTTTATAAGGGGTGTCAGGCACAGAATTTCAGTGGCTAGCGCGCAGTGGCTAGACTCGTCGGCTTCGCGCTGGTGTCTCAGTGTGTGTCCTTAGTTGTGATGTGCGACGGAACGAACGGAATAATTTGTCTTCTCTTTGTTACTTCCACAATTGCCTCCACGGCTGGCGGAGTTGTGGATTTTAAAGTTGCTACCATAAGTGAAATGGGTTCATTTTCGATACAAGACAACAGGAGGCTGAGACGCTTGGGAGTCATGACCCAAGTGGGCCCGCCCCCCTTAGAGTGTAAAGGAGTATATCGGGCCGAAACACTTGTTGGACGGGGGAACTCTTCTGATGATCAGATTGCTTCCTGTTGTATCGCTCTGTAAAGAGTTTCATATATATATAAGGAAAAGACGATGGTCATATATCGGTCATGTCCTACGAATGCAAAACAACAGAATACCACTACAGGCGCTCACTTGGGTTCCTGAGGGTAAGCGGAAAAAAGGAAGACCAAAAGAAACACTCAGAAGAACAATAATAAGAGAAGGAAGAACGTTGGGCCTAAATAATGTGCAAGAGCTAAGAGGAGTGGCGTCACAACGAACAACCTGGAGAGCACTGGTTTCTGCCTTATGCGCCGTGTTTGGCGCTTAA